>CM029018.1:172077537-172315037 GCA_016801055.1 Panax notoginseng | reverse complement strand
AAAATCGAATTTTCTCTATTTATTATTGTGAATAATAAGGTGTTAATTTGATATAATGCTTTGGTTATGGGTGAAATGTATAAATTTTTCAAAATAAGCAAGTGGTTAAAAAATATTCATTATTGTCGAGGAATATTCGTTTGGTCGTGAAATATTCTTTCTGTCGGGGAATATTCGTACGGCGGCGCAACCATTTGTCGGCCCCATAACAGAATAACTGTCGGATGAAGAAAACGACAAATTTGAATTTTTATAAATAACGGCGTAATCGTTACCGTTAACACTGTTGGAATACCCGGTGGATAAAGTAAAGTAATACGCGTTATTGCACAATAGCACACGGTATTGTACAGTATTTTTGAATTAATGATTCTTACGTAAGAAGGCGCTACTCAATAACTGTTACAGTAATTACTGTTCAATATTTTATTTTATTGATTCAATAATTGCTACGTTGATATTTTATATTATTGTTGTTCAATAATGGTCCCTGCACAATATTTCTCATTATCAGATCAATAATTTATATTATCTTAATAATATAATTAGATAGCATTATTGGCAATGTCTAGAAAGTTCTGTCTAAGGAGAGGTTTGGTCATCTAATTGCGCGCCAGTAAGGAGAAATCCTTATTGGAAAGCCCCCTCTTTCCTGGGAACTGCCTGGTTGTCATTATTGTGATTTTGTAATATTATTCGTGAATAATTAATTATTGATTTATATGATAATAAAATATTTATTTGATGTGGATATAAATGATGGATTTATTTATGTGGTTATAAATGAAGGAATTAACGTTGAGGTGTTTTATCGGTATTTTATCGAATTGGAGGTATTAAAAGATCAAATCGGTGTTCTTAAAGCTCTGTTGCGTGAGTTATAATTTTAATCCGGCCGTTAGATCGTTGTGATTTTTGGATATGTTATACATATATAAGTTGAGTATATGCCCACAAATTTTGAACCTTTAAAAATGAACGTATGATTTGTTATGAATTTTAAGAGATGACTGGTTTAGAAATTGTTGAAGTTTCGAAATTTATCATTTTGGTGAAAAATTCTAGAATTGGTGGACCCTATTTTTGGTTGGTGAGAAATGTACTGGAATTTTTATTCAAATGTGGTGGGTGAAAATAGTAGCAGGTAAAGCCATCAAGTTGCAGGTCAAGTCTGCTTCGGCATGCTAACATTTTCCTATAAATAGAGGGCTAAGTTAGAATTGAAAATCACACCAGAAACATAAGCTTTCTCTCTTTCTCTCTCTATATTATCGAGCGTATTTTGTGAGTATTTAGATACTTTGTGAGTTTCTATTTATTAGTGCAAGTTTCCTTCAGCCTTATACCGCTATTCCAATCAGAAATACTGCTCTTTTGAGGTAAGGGATTTTAAGGGTTATTATATTTTTCAGTTTCGTAATTTTTCCGACCTTCAAAAATTCTAGAAAAATTTAAAATGATAATTTGATGAGTTTTCTAGATTATGTCCAAAAATGACGATTTTTGGATGTATAGATTAGGAGTTATGAATATTATGAAAAAAGACTATTTTAAAAGTAAACCCTTATAACTCCTTGTGGTTAACTCCAAAATTGGTGAAATTTTTATTTGGACTACATGTATATAACAGAAGTATACTCTGTAAATTTTAGAATTTTTGGATAAAAGTACAGTTTATGATAAATGTCTAAATATTTGGCTGTTTTGACCATATGAAAAATAGTAAATGAATTTTTAAAATTCTGAGAAAAATATATGTTCAATATGGAACTATATTCTGCTAAATCCCAGAAAAGAAAATTTGTTTGTACTGATTTGGTATTTTTCATGGAAATAGACTAGTTATGAGTAAATGAATTAAATATGCTATGTGAAGTAAGAAAATTGAAAACTAGGATTGTATGGCTTGAGAATCCTATATGAGGTATATGCAGATTTTTTGATGAGGGTTTTGGTTATTGGTGATGAAATCTTATGAGTTTGTTATTTTAGGATGATTAAATGCATTATTTAGTAAAGTCTAAACAATTAAAATAAATTGTTTATAAGTTTAAAAAATGTTATTCTTTCAATATCATTATACCGAAATATTAGTATAGATTTTATTATAAAATTTCTACCTTTTTCATGTCGGGGTTACTATTCATGAATTACTATTCATGAGTTACTATTCACGAGTTACTATTCATGAGTTACTATTCACGAGTTACTATTTACGGGTACTATTCATGACAAACTTAGTTTTTTTTCCTGACCAAATTATCGTTGATTTATGAATATTGCTCTTGAAATTAAATACAGTTGTTGATCATATTGTTTTTATTATCATATATAACATTTTTATAATCCTGGTGATGAAATTTCTCTTTGACTTGAGTGTAAAGATGGGTAGATTATTGGTATGATCGTGACTATGGGTTCTCTTTGGCCAGTAGTGCAAAGTTGAATTGTTGACTGGTATGATCATGACCATTGAATTTATAATTGAATATCTTTAGCTTAAGTGCAAAGGTGAATTGATCAACATGGTTATAATTATTGTTTATATAAATTCTGAAATGGTTATGTATTTCTTTGAGATATGAATATCTTTGGCCTGTAGTGCAAAGATGGCCTACTTTTTGAATATCTTTGGCCCGTAGTGCAAAGATGACCTGTTTTTGAATATCTTTGGCATGTAGTGTAAAAAGATGATATGTTGTTGAATATCTTTGGCCTGTAGTGCAAAGATGATCTGTTGTTGAATATCTTTGGCCAATAGTGCAAAGATGAACGGTTGACCAATATCTTTAGCCCGTAGTGCAAAGATAAATTTATTAGTATGATTATGAACAGGAAATGTGATTTGGTATAACCATAATCTTTGATGTTTCAGGTAAAGGCATGTGATGAAAATTATCTTCGTCTTGGATGCGAAGAGGAATGTAGAATCACAATTAGGATTATAAGTTATTCATATGATTGTGGACCGGAACTGTTGATTAATGTTACAGGGATAAAACATTGTTGGTAGATTTTTAACATGGAGAAGATAATAGACTTTATGGTCTATTTGACTCTTCTAATGGATTGCTCGTTCCGCTGCAACTATGGTTGAAAATTTTTATCATCTACCATATGTTCTAAATATATGATTTATTACTGTTAAAGGCTATTGATAATTTATTTATCTTTAGTCATGATATTCTTTACTGGGCTAGTTGAGCTCACCCTTTTGCTTCACAATTTCTTTCAGGTAATAAGAGTGTAGCTGGGTCAAGCGGGGGTAACAAGGGAATAGAACGGTGGTCTCTAGCTGTGGAGTTCTCCCTAAACAGTATAGAAAAGTGTGTTATATTTTAAACATCATTTAGTAGTTATATTTGGTGAATCCAATAGGGTAAGGCGAACCCAACGTTGGAAGGGTATTTTGCCACTATCATACAAGATGTCTAATGACATACAACCTCGTGTCATCATAAGACAGAGTTGTGCACATCCACTTGCTGAGTATATCTACGAGCACTACCTATATAATCTTGGTGTTTGTTTGAAGTATAATTCTCAATTAGAGACAGTGGAGATAATGATATGTCAAGAGAAGACTCACCATTAGAAAGAATATGATAGTAATCTTCTCATTTTTCTTTGGGGTCTATTGGGTCAACCAAGGATAATTCTGTGGACATATGATATCTATCATAACCTAGACACATGGCCTCCCATGTACGAAGGTTTCCTTGAGCACTTCCTAAAGATTTTAATTTCTAAAACAGTTATTGATTTTACCTTTATGTAATGTATCAATGTGAGGTGCTGTCCATAGTTGGGACATGAGTCACTGTTGGTATTAAAACTCACAGTATATGTTGTCGTATTTTACACGACAATTGTAGTAATAAAGTTGTAGTTATTTTCTGTACCATGTATTTGGCGACTCAGAATGGGTTGGGTGATGTATACCTATTTTGGGGTTGTCACAGTTGGTATCAGAGCTTAGGGATATGGTCTCTAGCGGAGATCAGAGAATAAAACTAAGAGGGGAGAGATGAGTAAATCCTTCGCTAGTGTGTCCTACCTAAGCTTATTTGTTGGCCGATCATAATGTACGGATATTATGTGATACGTTAAATTGTTTAATTAACCCTTGTTTTATGGCAGTATTTGCGAATGGCAGCTGAGAATGTTAACAATGGAGTGAATGAGACCATAGAGATACCTCTAATCACCAACCATGATAAGGTAATGTCAGGCGAAGAAGGAATTAGAGATATTCTTGTGGTAAGAGAAGAATTAATAGTTACAGCCGAGATAGTGGCAGAGGTAGCAGTTGAGAGTGAGGAAGAAGAGGAACCTGAGGAGAATTTATTAGAAGAATTTTATGATCGAAATGTGGAATTGCAAAATCGTATTCATGAGTTAGAAGAGCAGGCTGAAGAACGGCAGGCGGTCGTGGAGCAAAAGGATGCAATGATTCTAGCTTGTGTTACTCGATATATGATGCTTGAACAGAAGCACTCTTTGGCAGAGTATAAGATGATAAAGCTGGAATCTGAGCTGAAAGAAGAAACAAATGAACGAGTGAGAATGAGTGATGCATGGGTAAAAGCAGCACGACGCGTTGATATTGTGGAAAGAGATGTCCGATCTAAGAAGGCTAAAATAGATGATATGTATTTTTCTTTTTGGACAGCAATTGAGAGAACCCAACATCGAGTTTTGAATTACCCTGTACAGAGCGGTCAACCTCAATTCGATATGGATCGAAGATTGATGATTCATATCATGAATCAGGAGTACGACGAAGCAGTTGAAGGTGGAATATGTCCTATAGAAAAGTATATTCCAACGGTAGTGATGGCACCAAATGCTGCCCCAGACAAGTCAAAGCTGTGTAGTTCAAGGGAGGGCGGTTGTAATGGCTTCCCAACAAGTGAGGAACCCAAATGAAGTTATCACGGGAGATGAGCAATGGAGAAATCATGATGACCGGGGAGATAGAATCGGAAATGAAAGTAAGGTATTCTCAACTTTTTGAAATACCAGGTACGTAAATTTCGGGGACGAAATTTCATAAGGTGGGGAGGTTGTAAGACCCCAACTTTTTAATGAATAAAATCGAATTTCCTCTATTTATTATTGTGAATAATAAGGTGTTAATTTGATATAATGCTTTCATTATGGGTGAAATGTGCAAAATTTTCAAAATAAGCAAATGGTTATAAAATATTCATTATTATCGGGGAATATTCGTTTGGTCGTGGTATATTCTTTCTATCGGGGAATATTTGTACGACGGCGCAACCATTTGTGGGCCCCCATAACAGAATAACTGTCGGATGAAGAAAATGACAAATTTAAATTTTTATAAATAACGGCGTAATCGTTACCGTTAACACTGTTGGAATACCCAGTGGGTAAAGTAAAGTAATACGCGTTATTGCACAGTAGCACACGGTATTGCACAATATTTTTGAATTATTGATTTTTACGTAAGAATGCACTACTCAATAATTGTTACAGTAATTACTGTTCGATATTTTATTTTATTGATTCAATAATTGCTACGTTGATATTTTATATTATTGTTGTTCAATAATGGTCATTGCACAGTATTTCCCATTATCAGATCAATAATTCATATTATCTTAATAATATTATTAGATATCATTATTGGTAATGTCTAGAAAGTTCTGTCTAAGGAGAGGTTTGGTCATCTAATTGCGCGTCAGTAAGGAGAAATCCTTTTTGGAAGCCCCCTCTTTCCTAGGAACTGCCTGGTTGTCATTATTGTGATTCTGTAATATTATTCGTGAATAATTAATTATTGATTTATATGATAATGAAATATTTATTTGATGTGGATATAAATGATAGATTTATTTATGTGGTTCTAAATGAAGGAATTAATGTTGAGGTGTTTTATCAGTATTTTGTCGGATTGGAGATATTAAAAGATCAAATCGGTGTTCTTAAAACTCTATTGCGTGAGTTATAATTTTAATCCGACCGTTGGATCATTGTGATTTTTGGATATGTTATACATATATAAGTTGAGTATATGTCCACAAATTTTGAACCGTTAAAAATGAACATATGATTTGTTATGAATTTTAAGAGATGACTGGTTCAGAAATTGTTGAAGTTTCAGAATTTATCATTTTGGTGAAAAATTTTAGAATTGGTGGGCTCCACTTTTGGTTGGTGAGAAATGTGCTTAAATTTTTATTCAAATATGGTGGGTGAGAATAGTATCAGGTAAAACCATCAGGTTGCAGGTCAAGTCTGCTTCGGCATGCTAACATTTTCCTATAAATAGAGGGCTAAGTTAGAATTGAAAATCACACCAGAAACATAAGATTTCTCTCTTTCTCTCTCTATATTATCGAGAGTATTTTGTGAGTATTTAGATACTTTGTGAGTTTTTATTTATCAGTGCAAGTTTCCTTCAGCCTTATACCGCTATTCCAATCAGAAGTACTGCTCTTTTGAGGTAAGGAATTTTATGGGTTATTATATTTTTCAATTTCGTAATTTTTTCGACCTTCAAAAATTCTAGAAAAATTTGAAATGATAATTTGATGAGTTTTCTAGATTGTGTCCAAAAATGGCAATTTTTGGATGTATAGATTAGGAGTTATGAATATTATGGGAAAATACTATTTTAAAAGTAAACCCTTATAACTCCTTGTGGTTAACTCCAAAATTGGTGAAATTTTTATTTGGACTACATGTATATAACAGAAGTATACTCTGTAAATTTCAGAATTTTTGGATAAAAGTACAGTTTATGATAAATGTCTAAATATTCGACTGTTTTGACCATATGAAAAATAGTAAATGAATTTAAAAAATTTGTAGAAAAATATATGTTCAATATGGAACTATATTCTGCTAATTCTCAGAAAAGAAAATTTGTTTGTACTGATTTGGTATTTTTTATGAAAATAGACTAGTTATGAGTAAATTAATTAAATATGTTATGTGAAGTAAGAAAATTGGAAAATAGGATTTTATGGCTTGAGAATCCTATATGAGATATATGCAAATTTTTAATGAGGGTTTTGGTTATTGGTGATGAAATCTTATGAGTTTGGTATTTTAGGATGATTAAATGCATTATTTAGTAAAGTTTAAACAATTAAAATAAATTATTTATAAGTTTAAGAAATGTTATTCTTTCAATATCATTATACCAAAATATTGGTATGAATTTTATTAAGAAATTTTTACCTTTTTCATGTCGGGGTTACTATTCATGAATTACTATTCATGAGTTACTATTCACGAGTTACTATTCACTAGTTACTATTCATGGGTACTATTCATGACAAAATTAGTTTTTTTTTCTGACCAAATTATCGCTGATTTATGAATATTGCTCTTGAAATTAAATACAGTTGTTGATTATATTGTTTTTATTATCATATATAATATTTTTATAATCCTGGTAATGAAATTTCTCTTTGACTTGAGTGTAAAGATGGGTAGATTATTGGTATGATCGTGACTATGGGTTCTCTTTGGCCAGTAGTGCAAAATTGAATTGTTGACTGGTATGATCATGACCATTGAATTTATAATTGAATATCTTTAGCTTAAGTGCAAAGGTGAATTGATCAACATGGTTATAATTATTGTTTATATAAATTCTGAAATGATTATATATTTCTTTGAGATATGAATATCTTTGGCCTGTAGTGCAAAGATGACTTGTTTTTGAATATCTTTGGCCCGTAGTGTTTTTGAATATCTTTGGCATGTAGTGCAAAAAGATGATCTGTTGTTGAATATCTTTGGCCTGTAGTGCAAAGATGATCTGTTATTGAATATCTTTAGCTAGTAGTGCAAAGATGAACGGTTGACGAATATCTTTGCCCCGTAGTGCAAAGATGAATTTATTAGTATGATTATGAATAGGAATTGCGATTTTGTATAACCATGATCTTTGATGTTTCAAGTAAAGACATGTGATGAAAATTATCTTCGTCCTTGATGCGAAGAGAAATTTAGAATCACAATTAGGATTATAAGTTATTCATATAATTGTGGACCAGAACTGTTGATTGATGTTACAGGGATAAAACATTGTTAGTGAATTTTTAATATGGAGAAGATAATAGACTTTATGGTCTATTTGACTCTTCTAATGGATTGCTCGTTCCGCTACAACTATGGTTGAAATTTTTTATCATCTACCATATGTTCTAAATCTATGATTTATTACTGTTAAAGGCTATTGATAATTTATTTATCTTTAGTCATGATATTCTTTACTGGGCTAGTTGAGCTCACCCTTTTGCTTCACAATTCCTTTCAGGTAATAAGAGTGTAGCTGGGTCGAGCGGGGGTAACAAGGGAATAGAACGGTGGTCTCTAGCTGTGGAGTTCTCCCTAAACAGTATAGAAAAGCATGTTGTATTTTATACATCATTTAGTAGTTATATTTGGTGAATCCAATAGGGTAAGGCGAACCAACGTTGGAAGGGTATTTTGCCACTATCATACAAGATGTCTAATGACATACAATCTCGTGTCATCATAAGACAGAGTTGTGCACATCCACTTGCTGAGTATATCTACGAGCACTACCTATATAATCTTGGTGTTTGTTTGAAGTATAATTCTCAATTAGAGACAGTGGAGATAAATATATGTCAAGAGAAGACTCATCATTGGAAAGAATATGATAGTAATCTTCTCATTTTTCTTTGGGGTCTATTGGGTCAACCAAGGATAATTCTGTGGACATATGATATCTATCATAACCTAGACACATGGCCTCTAATGTATGAAGGTTTTCTTGAGCACTTCCCAACGATTTTAATTTCTAAAACAGTTATTGACTTTACCTTTATGTAATGTATCAATGTGAGGTGTTGTCCATAGTTAGGACATGAGTTACAATTGGTATTAAAACTCACAGTATGTGTTATCGTATTTTGCACGACAATTGTAGTAATAAAGTTATAGTTATTTTCTGTACCATGTATTTGGCGACTCAGAATGGGTTGGGTGATGTATACCTATTTTGGGGTTGTCATATATAAAATTTGATATAGAACTTAAATATTAAAACACTACCACTACACTGTTCATTCAAACATTGTGTGTGTGTGTGTGTGTGTGTTTCGTTGATATTTTTCTCTATAGCACGAAATATAATGCGTGTATTTTTAGTTGTTATATTTCTGTTTTAAATTTAATTATACATGTAAAAAAATGCTTTGTCTAAATCATAATGAGCTACTAGAGTCATGACAAGAAAACCATTAAGGAATGTGGTTTTAACATCCATCTGATGTAACTCTAAATCATAATGAGCTACTTGAGTCATGACTATTCTAAATGAATCTTTCCTGGATACTGGAGAGAAAGTTTCATTATAATCCACACATTCTTTTTGACTTTTAACATAATTTGACACATAGGAGAGAGAAAGTTGACATGAAATTTTTATGCATGATGTAGCACACTTAAGTGGAAATGAACAAATATTATGGAGAAAATGAAAGAAATTCTTTTAAAATAAAATATAAAAAAAACTTAGTAAAATATATATAAAATTCAATAACATAAATCAAAAAAATATATTTAATTATTTTATAATTAATATCAAATAAGTTTTTACGTAATTATAAGAAAATATAATTAAGGAAATTATAAATATTATTGTTATTACATGTATTATTATTATTATTATTATTATTATTATTATTATTATTATTATTATTATTATTATTATTATTATTATTATTATTATTATCGATATTATTATTATCTGTATTATTATTATTATCTGTATTATTATTATTATTATCGGTATTATTATTATTATTATTATTATTATTATTATTATTATTATTATTATTATTATTATTATTACTATTATTATTATTATTATCAGTATTATTATTATTATTATTATTATTATTATTATTATTATTATTATTATTATTTTTATTATTATTATTACTATTATTATTATTATTATTATTATTATTATTATTATTATTGGTATTATTATTAGCGATATTATTATTATCAGTATTATTAATAATATTATTATCGATATTATTATTATTATTATTATTATTATTATTATTATTATTATTATTATTATTATTATTATTATTATTATTATTATTATTATTATTATCAGTATTACTATTATTATCGGTATTATTATTACTATTATTATTATTATTATCGGTATTATTATTATTATCAGTATTATCATCATCATCATCATCATCATCATCATTATCATTATTGAAGGTCACGTTGTATCATTTTTGCCACATCAGTTTTTTTTCCAATTCAGCATCGTATGTGTCAAAATTCGTTAAAAGTAACGGTTTTTGTAACGGTTTGTAAGAAAACAAAAGTTCAGTGAATTAATTGTAAGAAAAAAAATTTAGCGACTCATTTGTAAGTTAAACCAAAGTAGAGTGACTAAACAAACATTTATCCCAATTCTAAATTATGCTTGTAAAAAATGTATTTAAAATACATATTATGTCTTTTTTTAAAATCTAAATTGGAAAGGCAGCCAGCCCAGTCTTGTCTATTGAATGAAAAAACCGTGAGTAATTTCTAGCTTGAGCAGTTCAACTTTAATTCGGTTGAAGTATTACTACTTGGAGAAACCGGCAAGAGCAAAGCAACAATTTGATTAAAAACCCAATTTGATTTTTGGAAGGTATTTCAAACAAAATCTCTGGATAATCTCAATAATTAATATATCTGATTTAGGAAAGGAAATTTCTCTTCCATCTCTTAATTGGTAATCAAGTAAACTCATTTTCCCTGTATATATATATATATATATATATATATATATATATATATATATATATATATATATATATATATATATATACGGTCCGGATCTTAAGCTCACTCTTTATCTAACTCATCTTGCTCACCTCCCTTTAGCAACGGACCGGGCTACGATTCGGTCCGTCGCTATATGTTGTCCGTCGCTAAAAACTAAGACGACGGTTCTACATATAGCGAAAGACCGAATCGTCGCCCGGTCCGTCGCTAAAGGGGGTGAGCAAGGTGAGCTAGATAAGAGATGAGCTTAAGATCCGGATCGATATATATATATATATATATATATATATATATATATATATATATATATATGACCCTAGTTCTTCATATCTTACAGTTTGCTACTAAAACCATAAACCCTTACCAAGAACCAGGTTCTTTAAGGTTTAAGCTTAAGTGATGAATCTGAAAAAGCAGTTCCCTTCTTCTCCTTTTTATAACTCTTCCTCTTTTTCCACCATAACTAATAAAGCAAAGAAAACCCATCAAACCCATCTTGTTCTTGTTCTGAGTGAGGAATGAAATAAATCAAGAAAAAGAAAGAAACCCGAGAAGAAAATTAATTTGGGGTTGAGTTTGTATGATGATTCTTGCTTTATTTTCAAGATTCTTGATCCTCCTACATACATGGGTTCTAAGAAATCTGTTGAAGATATTCAAGTGGCTAAAAAACTGAGGAGTTTTAGAGTTTATGGCCATCAAGAAGAAGAGGAGAATTATTTGGGCATTTCAACAAAAAATAAACTGTTTGATGATCCATGGAAAATCAGGAAAGTTCTGACATAAAGTGATTGCAACCATATATGTAGGTTGATGTTGGCTAAAGATTTGGTGCAGAAGAATATCATTGATGTTTGGAATCATGTTGGGCTTACGGATTACGATGCGAAAATCTGGACCCCAGATGGGGTTGATGTTAAGGTATTGGATCATAATAGGGAAATTGAGTTTCACATGACATTCAAGAACTATTCCTAAAATACTATTCATGGGGTACTATTCACGGGGTACTATTCCTAAAATACTATTCACGGGGTACTATTCACTCGCTTACTATTCACCCGGGGTACTATTCATGATAAAAATTAATTTTTTTCGGTCCAAATTATTTTTGGTACAATATTATTCTTGAATTTTACTCCACAAAGCAGTATCATGTTAATAATTTGGTCATTATTGAATTTTAGATAAATTAAATTATAAATCTTTAAATTTATCATTTGCTTTCATTTAATTGAATTCGTATATCATTGTCATCATCCTTATACTTATATTATTATGAAAGTCATCTTTGGCCCGTAGTGCATAGATGGACTGTTGATTGGTATGATTATGACTACGGATTATTCGGTATAATCATGACCGTAATGTTACAAAAGATGTGGTAAAAGTCCTCATTGGCCCGTAGTGCATTGATGGACAGTTGTTGGCATGATCATGACAATTGGTGAAAACACGATTATCCTTGGCCCGTAGTGCATGGAAAATTAGTGGTTGTGATACTAATGAATATCATTGGCCCGTAGTGCAGGGATGATTAGATGATGTGGATTATTTATTAAGCTAAGCCTCAGCGATAAAATTGTCGATAAAATTTTTATATCATAGAAGATAGTAGATATCATGCTCTACTAGACTCTTCTAATGAATTGCTTGTTCCGCTGCAATTAAACTTGATGTTTATTATATTTTATTAGTTTAACACTGTTGAAGGCTAACGATAATTTATTTTGCATTATCTTAGTCATAATATTTTTTACTGGGCTAGTTGAGCTCACCCTTTGCTTCATTGTTCTCTGCAGGAAATGAGAACGTAGCAGGAACTAGTCGGGAACGAAGTGATGGTCTGAGTTGGTGGCTGTAGTAGTCCTCACTATTTTATAAAATAGTGTGATAATAATTGTAATGAGGACTCCATTTGAGTTTGAATACTGTCTACTAGAAAATATTTATGTAAAAACTCTCAGCTACGTTTTTGTCGTATTGTATAATAAAGTTTGTATTAAAATTCTGTACCGTGTATTTGGCGACTCAGAATAGGTGATGTAAACCTATTTTGGGGGCGTCACAGTTGGTATCAAAGCTTAGGGATATGATCTCTAGCTGAGATGTGAGATTAGAACAAGAAGGGGAGAGACGGGTAATTCCTTCGCTAGTATGACCTACCTAAGTTTATTTGTAATTTAATTGGTCGGTCAGAATATAAGGATAATATGTTGCATGTCAATTAACCCTTATTTTGTGGCAGTATTTGAAAATGACATCCGAGAATATTGAGAATAGCAATAGAGCACATGAGACCGTTAAATCACCAACGATCAATAACCAGGATAATGTGCATCAGGAAGGCAACAATCCTTATACAAACAACAATACTGACCAAATGATGAACGATGGGATGTTAAGAGGCTTTATGCAATTCATGCAACATCAGGCAAGAACGACTCCTTTTCAAAATGTAGGTGGAAACACTGGCAACTCTCGGATGGTCACCGCTAAGCAGTTCAAGGAGTTGGGACCTCCAGAATTTTTGGGAGAGCCAGAACGACTTAAGGCGGAAACGTGGATAAAGTAAATCACCAAGATATTTGATGTCTTGGGATGCTCTAAGGAGCAAAAGGTTCCCTTTGCCACCTTCATGTTGCGAGGAGAGACAAATTACTGGTGGAAATCTATAAAGCATACTCAACATGCCGTACTGAAGATGTCTTGGGAGAAGTTCCAAGAACTGTTCAACGACAAGTACTTTCCTGAAAGTATTCATCACATGAAGGAGGTAGAGTTCATCAAGCTAGAGCAAAATAATATGACCGTGTCGCAATACGAAGCTAAGTTTGCCGAGTTATCCCAGTTTGCGTCCCACTTGGTTGATAACGAGGAGAGAAAGACGCGGATATTTCTAAGAGGTTTGAAACCCGAGATACGTCAATACCTAATTTCTCACAAACTGTGTTTGTATTCAGATGTTGTAAATAGGGCTCATTTATTAGAACGTGATAATGAGTCAACCCAACCAAGAGATAGCAGTCGGCAAAGTGATACTACCAATGGATGCAGTCATCAAAGCGGTGACAACAAACGTGGAGGAAGTCAACATGTCAGAAATGGTAACCACTTCGGTGGTAATCATGGCCAAGACAATAAAAGTGGAAATTTCAAGAAGAGGAGATTCAATAATGATAGAAAGACGTCAGCACTAGCACCCGTTGTTAAAGAAGGAGAACGATCAACGATCGTATGCTAAAAATACGGAGGGGAGGGACACATCAGTCCAAACTGTACACAGCAGTCCAAAACATGTTATAATTACGGAAGAGAAGGTCACCTAGATCAATTTTGTTGTGCAGTAAAGCCGAGTCCAGTTGGGATGGTGACACCAAATGCCGTCCTAGACAAGTCAAAGACAGTAGTTCAAGGGAGAGCGTTTGTCATGACCTCCCAAAAAGCTAGAAACCCGAACGAGGTCATCACGGGTAAGCTAATCATAAACTCTAGTGAAGTATATACCTTATTTGATACCGATTCTACCCATTCTTTTTTTTCTCCTACTTGCGCTTAACGTTTAAATTTAACTTCGGAGAAATTAGACTTTGACTTATCTGTTAAAACTCCGTTGGGAGAAACCTTTATTACATCCACTATTTATAAGTCTTGTTTGATTCAAATCGACAACCGCACGTTACCTGTCGATCTTATTTCTTTAAAAATACTTGCATTCGATGTGATTTTAGGAATTGATTGGTTAACTACTCATCATGCTAAAATTGATTATTTTTGTAAGGTTGTTAGCTTTCATATTCATAACCAACCTGTTATGCGAATTCAAATAACCCAACCACTAAAGTCAATCACTATCATAGTAAGTCATATGTAAACACTACTACAAATTATTAAATAGACAACGCTTAAAAGACAACGTTTTTTATAAAAACATTGTAGTATTTTTTTTCACAACGTTTTTTTAAAAAACGTTGTAGATACATATGAAAAAATGTTATCTATTTATAAGAGTAATTTTTTGATTTTAAATAGATAACATTTTTTTAAAAAAACGTTATGTTTGTGGAAAAACACGGAGCTCTTGAATAAAAACTTTAAATTAAAATACGTAGATGAGTTATATGTCTTTCTTTGCTATGTCTTTCTCTGCTCCTTTCGCTCACAAAACCAAAACCCTAGTTATCGTCTCTGTTGCAACGCTGCCAAAGTTTGACCCATCTCAAGTCGTCGACGTGGGCAAGAAATGGATTCGTTCCTGGTGGTGGTGGGTCGAGCTCAGAAATCATCGATTCGAGCCAAGACGATAGATCGGAGGGGTTGTAGTGAACGGTATCGCAAGCGAGATGAGAAAGGCAATTGCCGTAGCTTCATCGGACCATGGACACAAACTTAAGGAACGAAGAGACGCAATTGTGCAGCGACTCTATGCCTGCCGGAGCTGCGACGAAGTTAATCGGCAACAAAATTTGCCTGCGATTTGGGGAGATAATGAAGCCAAGGTCAAACGCTCGCCTTATACTCCGCAATCGGTTCACAGAGACGAAGATGTTGACATTAAAAACGAGGATGAGGAACCAGATCCCTTTAGAGGTTTATTTGATGATGAGGAAACAAGGATTCTCACAATTAAAGAACAGATTGAAGATCCTGAGCAGGTAATTTTAGATTTTATAATTTGTTCTTAGTTTTTAGCTTTGATTTGTTTTGGTTAAATTGTTTTTGTTTCTCTGTTTAGTCTGATGAGTCTCTGGTGGAATTGCTTCAAGGCCTTTCTGATATGGATATTACATTCAAAGGTCTCAAGGTAATTATAGTTTATATTGTTGGTTTTGGTGGGTGAGTTGTACTTGGTGTGCTTTTCATGGATTGTACATTGGTTCTGCAATGGCTAATTATCACTGACTATTTAACATATAATTTGCTTACTCCAATACCTTCATTAGTTTACTTACTAACCCAGTTTAATTTGCTTTATAAGAGTTAATTTGCCTTATGAAAATTTCAGAGTTGATTTATAAGATTTCCTTTATATTTTGTCATAATTATTTTGTGTTTTGTTTCTTTGGCTTATTTATAAGAGTTCTTTGATTTATAAGAGTTCCTTTATATTTATTTTGACATCTACATTTAACTGATCACAACATTCTTTATGTAAAACAATTTGTTGACGCCAGCATGGTTGCTCAGACCTTCCATGGCATAGGCCAATTCCAGCCTGAGTCTAGGAGATAGACTACCCATACTTTAATGTCCGGCCAGGTACATTATCAAGCTACACAAACAATTCTTATTAACCATCCACTACTACAAAATACAAAATAGACAATACTTATTTACCGATCTAGTGTTTTGTATGACCTGGGTGCAAAATATTTGAAGTGAAGGCAAACTTTCGCTGCTTTGGCAAGACGTAAATAGTCTGCATAGTGAATCAGCAGTACACATTGTGCAACACCTTTCGCATAGTGAATCAACAGTCTGCATAGTGTATTGCTTTCATACCTACAAAATATCTTCTCAATTTTCCCTCATAACTGTTAAGTTTCTACTATTGTTTCGTTAACCATTATCATTTGATGATGTGATATTAATCTCTCAACCAAGTGTTCAGCTTCCTTGGACAAAGCCACTTGACAACCAAGTGTTCAGATTTGAAGTGTGTCATTGCGACCAAGTAATGGCCATTATGTTTGAAAGCTGCTTATATTCTTCATTTACTAAATCATACTCAGGTTAGTGGTTTAACACTTTACTTGATGAACAACCTATCACTAAATAAATTGAGGCCAATAAGGGCTGAATTTGTGTATGTTCAAACCAAATAGTAGAAGCCTGCGGAATGGGAGAATAACTAGAAGTATAACCATCTAAGAATTTGAACAAGTGTGCTTTATTCAAGTATTATTTAATTTGATATTCATGGAAAGGAAAACTAAAACATAACTGCTTTGTTTGTGCATTTGATTTTATCACAAAACATCTTTCAAATTCCTTTTTGCACCTTTTTGAAAATATATTGCATGAAACTTTCTGTATAGAAAAGAAGGAGCCTGGTCCAGTCCGCCCTCTAGTCAAGTCTCGGCCTAGGTTGGGCCTTCATTTCCCTCCTCTATCGCAGTCCAAAAGTATTCCCACTCTGAACCTGTTTTAACTGGCTGGTCGGCCCTTGTGCATCTCTAGCTGCTATATATTATCCATCAGTCAACACGCACAATATAATATTTTAATAACCAGACCAGTTAACGTGGCTCCATCTTATTCATTGACTGTTACTGAGTATGCTGCATGAGTTGATCCATCTATACATAAATCTTAGTAAAAAGTTTTCCATGAATTGTTAATCTAAATTGGGCTCCCAAATAATAATGATACATACATTAGTTGAATCTTTGACAAGTAACAGTTGCGGGATTTGGCTAATCAGTTGACAACTAAAGTTGGCATAGGTTATTGAATAATACTCCGTAGTACTATATAATATGGTCGGATCTGGTTGACTATTGACTGTGGATGGAGTTTGGTATGCTGTATTATTTCTACTCTGAATCAGGTGTAATGATTCCCTAAATTTTCTGCAACATAATGGTCATTTTGTAATGATACCAACTCTGTTGCTTCTTGGGCTATGGAGGAAATGAGAATGTCTCCATTTCTCGCAGAAACCATTTCTTGAAGGAAATGGGAATGTCTGCTATAGCCTTGACATTTCTCTTCACAACTGCGATAGCCTTGACATTTGGGACAATGTTCTGAGATATTGGTTCCAGAAGGTAATAAATTTACCAACACAGTAACTTACTATTCGGAGCTCCAGACTTGTTTAGTTTCTTATTCTCCACGTAGCTCTTTTCTATATGGATGTCTAATGTATTCCGCAGGCAAACTCAACAAGATCTCTTCAATACAATGGGATCTATGTATTCTGCGGTTTTGTTCCTTGGCATCCAAAATGCCTCATCGGTGCAGCCAGTGGTGGCTATGGAACGAACAGTCTTTTACAGAGAAAGAGCTGTTGGGATGTACTCACCCTTGGCATATGCATTTGCTCAGGTAATTAATTAATTGGTCAGTATATGTATGTCCTATATATGTTACATAGTAAGGAGTAGTAGTGTTAAGTAATTTGATTTTTGTTTTGCAGGTTTTGGTGGAAATACCATTCATATTTGTGCAAGCTGTGGTATATGGTGTTATATAGTATATTCAATGATTGGATTTGAAAGGACAGTAGCAAAGTTCTTGTGGTACTTGTTCTTCATGTATGCCACTTTATTATACTTCACATTTTATGGCATAATTATATTGAAAATTGAATTTGAGATGTATGGATAGTTTGGCATTATTGAGATGTAAACGTATTGTATGATATTAATATTTTTTATAATTGGCATTACAAAGAATTATTGGGATGTAAACGTATTGTATAGTATTAATATTCTTTGTAATTTTAGTTATATATCAGGCATTAGCATATTGCAGGTGCATTGGTAATATAGGTGAACCACAACATTTTTTTTCTTTTTTTTTTAATCTACAACATTTTAAAAATGTTGTGTGAAAGTGCCTAAACTTTGTCTAGTATATTAAACTACAACGTTTTTATCCAGAAAACGTTGTGGAATCATACATTCTACAACGTTTTTAAGCATCTGTTAATTTATGAAAAATAAATCTACAACATTTTTTTCTTAAAAAACATTGTGGAATGTGCTTAACTACAACGTTTTAAAAACGTTGTGTAAGGGTGTCAAATAGATGACACCCTTAACCACGACGTTTTTCTGTCTGAAACCACAACGTTTTTTCTGCGTTGTCTATTTACTGTTTTGTAGTAGTGAAAGAACCCCGAGCCTTTCCCTGGTGACTTCTTTGTGTGGGATGCACCGAAGCTAGACTTTTCGTAGGGAACGCCGTGAATAACGATGGCAAGTTAATAGGTATCAATGTAACGTGCTATCCAAGTCTTGAATGAGAGTCACAATTTTTAAAGATATTTCTGTTGTTAATAAATTCCTGACGTATTCCCTGAAGAACTTCTTAGCCTACCCCTAGAGCGTGAAATCGAATTTTGTATCGACCTTGAACCCGGTACAAAACCCTCAAATATTTTTCACCTAAAACGAACGTATCATGCGCCGAAGACGTTGGCTCGAACTGTTGAAAGAATATGATCATACCATTCAATACCATCCTGGAAAAGCGAACGTGGTAGCTGACGCATTGAGTAGAAGATCATATGCGGGTACGAGTGCAAAATTGTCAACACAAAGACCCATTTCTTATAACTTACAAATGATGGAGATGGAGTTAAAGGCTCTAGTGACCCACGTGATGATGTCAAATATATGAGTAGAATCAACGTTAATCGATAAAGTTAAAGCCACTCAAGCTACACACCTAGAGCTGATGAATATGAAGACAAAGGTGCAAGAAAGCATTATTCTAGAAGCAAGAATCGACGAAGAGAGGAAATCTCAACCCTCAATTTCATTGGCCCATTTAAAATCCTCGATCGAGTAGGAACTTGTGGCCTATAGACTCGCTTTACCGCTAAGTATGTCTCGTGTTCATAACGTTTTTTACATATCCATGTTACGTAAATATGTGAAAGACCCGAACCACATTACTAAGTTAGAATCAGACGAAATAGCGGAAGATTTAACGTATGAAGAGGTTCCTATTAAAATCTTGGATAAGAAGAAGCATATTGTACGCTCAAAGGTTATACCTCAAGAGTTAGAAGTTGAAATGAAAACAAGGTATTCCCATCCCTTCGAACTACTAGGTACGTAAATTTCGAGGGCAAAATTTCATAAGGAGGGGAGAATGTAAGACCCCAAATTTTATAAAATGAAAGTATTTAATTTTCGTATAATTATTATTCTATTTGGTAAATGGTTAAATTGATAAAATGTTAAAGTTGTGGGTAATATTTATAAATTTTGCAAAGTATGCAAGTTGTTATAAAATATACGATTGGTCGGAGAATATTCATTTTAACAGGAAATATTCGTACAACGGCACAATCATTGGTGGACCCCACAACGAAATTATTATCGGAGTTAGAAAATGACAGAAATATCTTTTTATGAAAATAACGGCGAAAGTTTTACCGTTAACTGTTGAAATACCCGGTGTTAAAAGTACAGTAATACGCGTGGTTGCATAGTAGCACACGATATTGATTATTGATGCTTACGTGAGAAGTCACTCAGTTATATTTAATTATTGCTACAGTAATTACTACATAGTATCTCACGTTATTTGATTCAATTATTGTTAATATTTTATATTATTAAATCAATAATTAAGATGACAAAGTTATTCATATTATTATTTGTAATATTGACGATGTCTAGAAAGTTCTGTCGAGGAGAGGTTTGGTCACCTAATTGCATGCCAATAGGGAGAAATCCTTATCAGAAAGTCCCTACTTTCCTGGGAACGATCTGGTTGTTAAATATTGCGAATTATAATAATGATGATAAATGTTGTTAAAAATATTGAGGAAATTTTGTTAAAGTAATTGATGTAATTTTTGCTTATTTTATGGACCCTCATTTACCCATTTTTTAAAATAATCGGTAGAAATTTATTCAGTATATATATTTATATATTATTAAGAGGTGGGGCCATTTTGTGATGATGACATATGATGGGGCCCACGTGTGGAGGACTTTTAGGGGGAGGAATATGAAAAATGTTCACGGGTGGGAGTTTGTTTTCAATAAACATGTGTTTATATATATATATATATATATATATATATATATATATATATATATATATATATATATATATTATAAAATTTTGTTTTATTTAATTATTATTTTATTATTTGAAAAATCTGGCGTCTATGATGTTGCAAATTCAGTCCGTGAAATTTTTTTCACTGTTGGTCCGTGAAATATTTCTAAATAGTATCCTTTCCATTCTCCTATAAATAGTATGCTTAGTTAGAATTGAAAATCACACTAGAATCAGAAAATTCTTCTTCTATAATATTGAGCGTATTTCTTTCGAGTTTTAGGAAGCTTTGAGTGTAGAAAACAGAGTAATTTTTCTTCAAGAATATCTCCGCTATACCATTTAGAATACACTCCTTTTTAAGGTAAGGGATATTATTTTTGTTCAGTATTCATATGAAATAATATTTTTTTTCATACTCTGTAGTATGTAAGTAATATTATTTCGTTTCAGATTTTAAATTCTACACTCATTTTGTTAAGTTTTGACTACTATACAACATGAAATTAATGGAATATACTTGATATTTGCGTTTCATCCAGTATCTTTTCATAGAAATATTATTCTTAGCATTCTTGATAAGTTTTAACCTTTTTATGCTGGAGTAATATTCACGGGATACTATTCTCAAAATACTATTCACGGGGTACTATTCACCCGGGGTACTATTCATGATAAAAATTAATTTCTTTTCGATCCAAATCATTTTTGGTACAATATTATTCTTGAATTTTACTCCACAAAGCATTATCATATTGACAATTTGGACATTATCGAATTTTGGATAAATTAAATTATAAATCTTTAAAATTTATCATTTGCTTTCATTTAATTGAATTCGTATATCATTGTCATCATTCTCATGCTTATATTATTATGAAAGTCATCTTTGGCCCGTAGTGCATAGATGGACTGTTGATTGGTATGATTATGACCAGAGATTATTCGGTATAATCATGACCGTAATGTTACAAATGATGTGGTAAAAGTCCTCATTGGTCCGTAGTGCATTGATGGACAGTTGTTGGCATGATCATGACCATTGGTGAAAACACAATTATCTTTGGCCCGTAGTGCATGGAAAATTCGTGGTTGTGATACTAATGAATATCATTGGCCCGTAGTGCAGGGATGATTCGATGATGTGGATTATTTATTAATCTGAGTCTCAGCGATAAAATTGTCGATAAACTTTTTAAATCATAGAAGATAGTAGATATCATGCTCTACTTGACTCTTCTAACGAATTGCTTGTTCCGCTGCAGTTAAACTTGATATTTATTATATTTTATCAATTTAACACTGTTGAAAGCTAACGATAATTTATTCTGCATTATCTTAGTCATAATATTTCTTACTGTGCTAGTTGAACTCACCCTTTGCTTTCATTGTTCTCTTCAGAAAATAAGAACGTAGCCGGAACTAGTCGGGAAATAGAGTGATGGTCCGAGTTGGTGGCTGTAGTAGTCATCCCTATTTTATAAAATAGTGTGATAATAATTGTAATGAGGACTCCATTTGAGTTTGAATACTGTCTACTAGACAATATTCATGTAAAAGCTCTCAGCTACGTTTTTGTCGTATTGTATAATGAAGTTTGTATTTAAATTATGTACCATGTATTTGGCGACTCAGAATTGGTGATGTAAACCTATTTTGGGGGTGTCAAAACAACTGGATCCCAAAATTTGTCAAGGAGAGGAGACTTAAAAGAGGAGACGAGATTGGGCTGTATTGGAGCAATACGCATTTAAGATTCGTGTTCTTTGTTCTTGCTCGCGCTCCTGTTTCTTAGTTAATCTAAATAGTTGGAACATTCTGCATATACAAGTTGTTCTGTAGCCGAGAAGTTCATGGACTAAAAATAGTTTTGTACCCTTTCGCGGTGAAGTTAAAAACATTAATTTGCAGGCTTTTTTTAAGGTTTAGTTGGTTCGTTGCTTGAAAAAAATAAATGTTGATCATTGATTAAAATGCTTTGATTATTTACATGTTCCCTATCAATTCATTTGTTTCGACTGCATGTTCTTGGCGATTTTCCCTAGCTTCATAATCTTGAATGGTTCATATACGGGTCATTTTATCATTGTAATTATAACTTGAAGATATCGTGTCATTTTATACTAGTATATATCGAGATGAGATTTTTTGGATTTTTTTGACAAATGAGACTTTTTTTTAGGACGTAGGAGTTTTCGATTAAAACCTACTCCATTTATCTACAAATGTGTATAATTTTTCTCACCTATAAAATTTGATATAGAACTTAAATATTAAAACACTACCACTCCACTGTTCATTCAAACATAGTTTGTGTGTTTTTCGTTGTTATTTTTCTCTATAGCACGAAATATAATGCGTGTATTTTTAGTTGTTATATTTCTGTTTTAAATTTAATTATACATGTAAAAAAAATGTGTTGTCTTGTATATTTTGGGTTTTATCACAACCCATTATTGATCCATTACTCTAATAATTATCTTTCTTCCCTTTGAAAATAAAGGATTAATTTTAATTTTCAAATTAAATTTGAGATATTTATGAAGTAAAATTAATATAAATTTATTTAAATTGTAAAACATTAAAAACCTTATATATGTGAGAACTGCGTTAATTTTATTATTTAGAAATACTTTAAAAATAATGCTTTAAGAGATTTGAAAATTATGGTCAAAATAAGGTCTTTTTCAATTTTAAAAGAACTAGTATTTAATAAATTCTAATAGGAAATGTAGTGTATATTTTTATATCAAATTCAAATTTTAAATTATAAAAAAAATGGGTTTTTATACCCGTAAATATTGTGCGTTGTATATTTTGGGTTCCACATTGTATAATCCATTATTCCGATAATTATACTCACTTCCTTTCAAAATAGATGATTAATTTTTATTTTTTGAAATTAGTTTGAGTTATATTTAAATTTAAAATTAGTATAAATGAACTTAATTTTAGAAAAAATATTTATAAAAATTTAGAATTATTTAAGAAGTGGTGGCAATTAATTATTTTTTATTAATATGACATTTAAATTTTTTAAAAAGCTTATATACAATAAGAGAGGCCCCAAGCCAAGCAACAATAAAACTAACAAGATACCTTACGCTCTGTTTCTGAGTTTTAAAATGGACAGAAAAGAAAAGAAATAGACTAAAAATTTAAATTTTCTGTCAAATTCTTATGTTTCTGAATTTTTTAATAAATGAAAAAGAAAAGAAATGGATAGAAAACTTGGCCACTTTTTCTGCCAAAGTTTTCCGTCCAAAATTGGCCTGATTTGGACGGAAAAGAAATTGAAATAAGTAATATTTTTATAATTCCCATATTATCCTCAACTTTTAATATAATAAATTTTAAATTACAACTATTGTCCTCAATTTTAAATTTTTTATTCTTTTCTATTAAAAACTCAGAAACAACACAAAGGAAAACTTCAAGTTTTCTATTCTTTTCTTTTCTGTTCTAATTTAAGTTTTCTATTCTTTTCTTTCCTATTCAAAACTCAGAAACAGAGTATTAGGGTTGGGGATCAAGTAATTAATGTTGTTAGAAAATACAAGAAAGTATTCTTAAGTTTATTAAACATATGTACAAAATTATTGTCATAAGAAAGTAAATCGAATATATTATCAAAGTCAACTTATTTATAGATTTCAAAATTTATAATATATTTATTTAATTATTAATTTAAATATTAGTTGATTTGACATTAAAATGTCAATTAGGACAAGTAAAGTCGTATAGAGGGAGTATTATATACTAGGATGCATGCTCCCTTAAGACATGGGTATTTTATTTTTGATTAATTATTTTTTTAATAAAATTAAATTTAAGTATCATATATATATATATATATATATATATATATATATATATATATATATATATATATATATATATATATTCTCATGCTCTTCAAAAATCTGTTGAGTTAATAGACTGTATAATTAATATTTTGCCACTACAAAAAGAGTTTTATTTTGACATTATACAATCATTTCAAAAATATTAAATTAAATAGATATAATTCATATAAGTTTAGAACACAATAAACTTTGTAATCACTTATACATTATAAAATAAATTAATTAACTTGGGTAATTATTTTGGGTAATTAAAAATAATTAAACATTATGTTTATTAAAAATATAATTTTTTTTTGTGTATTCAAATCCCATGTGGCTCAAAGGAATGTGAAGATTTCTGCTAATACTAGGAAAAAAAAAATTAAATTGAAAGTTGTGGTCAAAACAAATTCTTTGTCATTAATTTCAGAAAACTATTAAATTATATATTCAAAAAAAGTAAAAAGCAATTGTGTCTTATTCCCATAACTATTGTGCCTTGTATATTTTGTGTTCCATACTTTATAAACAATTGGCCTGATAATTATACACCCTACCTTTCAAGACAAAGAATTAATTTAACTTTTTCAAATTACTTTGATTTATTTTTAAATTTAATTTTAACACAATTTTTTTAATTATAAAAATTGAAAGCAAAAAATACTGGTAATTGAAAATTTATTATTTTTAAAATTATATGAAACCGTTAGCTTTGAATTGAAATATTTTAAATTTACTTTAAAAGCTTATATTACTTAAAGAAATAAGATATGCCAAATTGGATGGACCACCGGCTAAAAGAATAAACCGTGAATTATGGTCTGAGCGGTTCAATTTTAATTCGGTTCAATGCGCCAAACCAAGCAACAATAAAACTAACAAGATCCATTAGGGTTGGGGATCAAGTAATTAATGTTGTTAGAACAGTACAAGAAGGGGTTTGTCGATCCTCGTATATATTTAACAGAGGCCTTTATATTCCTAAACAGAGGCGCCTAAGTTGGAACAAGATAAACCACTCAACAAATGGAAGTTTTTCCTCTCTCATACTTCCACCCTCAGCCAACCTACGTAGTTTCTTCTCCTTCATACCTTCATCAACAACAACAATCCATACGCACAATTCATTGGAATTTTCCTCCTAGGGGCTGTTTCAAACTAAACACAGATGGCAGTTTTTTCCGCGGATCAGCGAGTTTTGGTGGAGTGATTAGGGACGATTCGGGAAAGTGGGTCTGTGGTTATATGGGAAAAATACCGGGTATAAACACCAGTCTTGTGGCGGAGATATGGGGTATATACAAGGGTCTCTTACTTATTAAACATATTGGCTTCAAGAAAGTCTTTATCGAGACTGACTGTACAGCGGCGTTGGACATTTTTTCAAGATTGAAACTCGAACAAAATCATCCTCAGAAAGACATGATAAAAGATGGCCGAATGATTATGAAGGACTTTGAGTGTGTGATAGTTCACACTCTGAGAGAAGGGAATCATTGTGCAGATCAAATCGCGAAATTGGGAAGAAGACAGCCGGAAGAATTTTATATTCTTGAAGATATCCCTGATGCCACAATCCCCTTTTTATTGGCAGATGCAGCTGGAGTTGGATTTGAGAGACCTGCAAGGAGGCAAAACAATAGGTTTTAGTTTAGTGTTCTTTTGTTTATTTTTTGATGATTCATTTGATGTAAACTGATATTTCATGTGCTGCTGTAATTTATAAATAACTACGTTGACCTGATCCTTCCTTTTGTTAGGTTGGTTTATATTGGTGTATATTGTAGTAAGGGAGGTACGTAGGCAACCCATGAAGTTACTTTGGGTACGGTCTAAAACAATTAAAAAAAATAATTAGGGTTTAGTATGTTGATGCATATATTAATGTATAGATGAATGATACAAAATTTATAATGATTGGTTACTTTTAATACTTCCTTTCTGTTGTGTTAATTTTCCTTTTACTTAATTTATGGATGTCACCTGAGATTAAAGATATAGTAGCAGAAAGTTGATTTTTTTTTGTCTTAAATCTACTATTCAGATTTTCGTAAATTCGGTAACTAAATTTATTGTTCACGTAGAAGAGCTGATAATCTCTTTTGTACATGTTAACGCCAAGATCTTCTCCCACGTCCCAATCACGTAAGACGCTATGATCCTGCACAGTTCAACAAGTCAACACCAAAAGCTTGACGGCCTGACCGTCGGGGGATAGCTCCGGCGTGAGAATCAGTACAGGCGATCACAAGGTTAACAATGGAGGAAAATAATGAACAGTGTCTGAGTGAATGTGAATCAAGATAATGTTGTGTGTAGTGTTTTGTTACCTCCTTTCCTTTTGTGATCCTTGCCCCATCCGTTCCCAAGACCCGGTTTACTGTGCCACCCACTATCTCCTGACACCTCCTCTCATCCCCGGTCATCTCAGCCGAAAGTGTGTAGCTTATTTTCCCACCTATTATCACTGTTACCTCCCGCCGGTAATCGGAGTCCCATCCTCATTAATGCCATGCAGAAAGGTGGCAGACATAACAGTCAACTACTACTTTTGTGATGATTACCGGTCAAAGATAGGATAAGTGACAACTCACATAGTGGGCCGATCCAATGACTGAGCCCAATGTTATAGTCAAGTAGCGAGGCCCAAGTTGTTTGACCCAATATGATAAAGGTGACATAGTCCAAAAGACAACCCCATTCGGCCTGGCCCAGTAGGAAAAGTATTATGGCCCAACATTGCCCCCCAGTCTTTTATTAAACAGGATGTTTAGTGGAAGACTGTAAATAGTGTGAGTCCATAATGAAAAGGGATCCAACGAGCGCCGGCCCACCTTGGAGAACCCATTAAAACCAAAATCGGACGTTACCCCTTCCTCTCCCACATCATTATCTCTAATTAATTCGCCGCCCTCGGTTCTCGTGCAAAATTTGAAAAGACCGCTACAAAAGCCTATTTTCCCCAATTTTGACGACTTTACCAGCTTAATTTGAATTTGATATACAGTATTTTCTCCTTCTCTCCAATTTCTTTCTTTCCTGCAAGATCCTAGTAGCAATGGCGGCCCAATATTCTGACAACTCCACCCCTATTTCTGCTGTTTCGATTTCCATCACTCCTCCCGCTCACAACCTTACCGAGTCGGTTCCAACCCCCAACCCCCAAATCATGGATAGCCCTGCTGGGAACCCTTCAAACCCCCTACCCAACCCCTCGGAGTTTTTTGAGAATGAAGAACAATACCCTCACGCCAATACTCCTTCTATCATCACCGAGATCGAGCTGCGTGCCATCAGAAGTCGGTATCAGATTCCGGACACCCACCTAGTGAGGGCTCCGGCATCGCATGAACGGATGTACCAACGACCGGACGGGTGGACTGTCGTACCGGTGACTGTTCTAGAGAAGGGAGTCAGATTCCCTCTTCACTCCTTCCTTGTTACTCTCCTGGGATTTATCGGAGTGGGATTCGCCCAACTGGTGCCGAATTCATACATCCACATCCTGGCCTTCATAGCATTCTGTTATGAATTGGGGATACCCCTAACAGTGGATTCTTTTTTCACTCTCTTCTCTGCTGGGAAGTCTCGGGAACGAGGTTTCATAGTGCTGAGCAAACAGTCTCCCAAGCCCAACGCCAAGTTCGAGAAGCGACCTTTGATGGATACTCCTTCGAGCAACAGGGGGTGTCACAGAGAATGGTTCTTCGTGAAGGGGCCTGAAATCCCGTCTATCCCGAAATGAACCACTTCCGAGCGGATTTCTGCAGACTTCGGGGACATTCTAGAGGAACGCGTGAAAGAAATGGCAAGCATTCTTGAGAAGATTCCTCTGAAGGAGTGGAGCTTCGGGCTCCTGAACAAGCAAGCATGGTTATATGACCATAAACTGTCTTTGATAAAACCAACCTCGATCGACCGAAGGGAATTGGATAAATTCCTTTCGGGTAAATCAGCATCATCCCCTACCGATATCTCTCAGGAAGAACTTCCAGCTTTGGAAGCCCACGGCGCTGAAGTCTTCCAGGGATCAGAAACTGCGGAGGAACCTAGCCAACCTCGACAGAAGAAAAGGGCTATTCGGAAAGTCCGGTCAACTCCTCAAGGATCTCAATCAGCTTCTGCAGCGAGTTTGATTGACATGCCTGCGAACGAGCGAATGCAAGCTCTTCAGATTAAAAAGAGGAAGACCAAGGTGACTCCTCTATCCGCCGATGAGCTTCGGGTTCTTCCTCCTGCAGTCGATCCGCCTATCATTATTCCTGTGGAGATTCACGTTTCTGAAGACGAGCTCGAAAACCCAACCGAGTCTCCACTTCTATCTCGTAAAAGGAAACAACCCTCCGAGGATCAACCACCACCGCCCCCCGAACCATCAGTGCCTTCTCCGACTAGATCTTCCCCCTCCGCCTTCAGGCGAGAAGCCGCATCTTCTCCCACTGTGTGGCCGGAGTTCAATGCCAACTTCCCCTTTCAGCTGTTCGACTCCTTTGTTCGGGAGACCGATGATCATCGATTCGGAAACAGCTCGATTAGGGATTTGATCGAAGAAGGCATGAGCTATCAGGCTAAGGTTAGTTTACTCAATTGAAATATTTAGGAATCATCTGTTTCTTCTACTAATTCACCGACTTTCTTTAAATGTCTGTAGGCAAATGCTATCTTCGGAAGACTTCTTCCTCGATACAGAGAGTCCGAAGCTGAAGAAGATACAGCCAGGCGAGAGAAGGCCATTCTGGCTTCGGCTCTGGAGAGAGAGAGAAGGGCCTATGGTACCACTCTCCTCAATAATGAAGGCCTCCAGAAGGATGTAAATAAATTGAAAGAACAGCCGGAGACAGCCGAGGCTACCAACCAAATAACCGTTACTACGAACATAGACCTGGTTCGTCGAAACGAAGTCCTTGTTGGGAAGAACAAAACGATGGTGAAGACCAATAAGAGCCTGGCGGTACAAGTACATGATCTTGAAGCTAGGGATTTGAGACATCTGAAGGAGCGAGCAAAACTCGAAGAGGAGCTCCGTGAGCTCCGGGCTTTGAGAGATTTGGGTCCTCCTCTAACCGGAGATCTTCGGAGGGAAATTCAACAAGAATACCGGAAATCTGCCCGAGTTGAACGAGGAGATCGTCCAGATGTTCTCGGATGGATACGACGAATGCCGAAGCAAAGACAAGGCAAGACTTGTCGCTGCCAAGGTTGACCCGACCATCCTGGATTCCTCGGAAGACGAAGCCGATCCCTGAAGATGATTCTCTTTTTCCTTATCTGTTAGGATTCTTGTAAAGCTTCTATCATTTTGTAAACAACATTATGTAAATAAAATATCAACATTATTCCTTATGACTTCGGTGTATTTACTGTTTATCGACACTTCAATATCGATCCAATCTTAAAAAATGTGTAAGCTCCTTCGCGGACTTAACTTAAACTGTTAATTAACAACTAGGCAAGTCGTATAACAGATAAGATGAAGTTAAAGAACGTGGCATTCCGAACTCAACACTTAGAAAAATTTAGGCAATAATAACAAAGTAAAGGAATACTTATTCGTTATCGAAGTGTGAGGTAGATGCCGTGAGGGGCCTGACGAAGTCTGAATGACGACACTTGCCTACCCCGAAGGGCCTGACAAGGTCTAAAGATCGACAATTGCCCACCACGCAGGGCCTGACAATGTCTTAAGGATGACGCTTGCCTACCACGAAGGGCCTGACAAGGTCCTAAGGAACACCTGTCGATGTGGCTACCATCGTATGGTCAGCGAGTCCACCTGAACCTCCTTACACCGATGACGTTCGCCTACCACGCAGGGCCTGACGAAGCCATAAGGAATGGTCAGCGAGTCCGCCTGAACCTCCTTACACCGATGACGTTCGCCTACCACGAAGGGCCTGACGAAGCCATAAGGACCACCTGCCAATGAGGCTACCATCGAATGGTCAGCGAGTCCACCCGAACCTCCTTACACCTATGACGTTCGCCTACCACGCAGGGCCTGACGAAGCCATAAGGACCACCTGCCAATGAGGCTACCATCGAATGGTCAGCGAGTCCGCCCGAACCTCCTTACACCGATGATACTAAAAACAACGAAGACAAGATTTGCTTGAAAAGAAAGGAATTTTTATTGATGATGACTTGAAACCATTTACAGACTTTCGGTGTACTGGCAATGTATCTACTGAAAATACTTTTGAAGCCTGCCTGCATGCCAAGTATTCTTGATCTCTGATCCGTCCAGAGCCCTCAACCGATAAGTTCCCGGCTTCAGTACTTCTATGACTTCATACAGCCCTTCCCAATTCGGCATCAGCTTTCCCACATTCTGAGGCGTAGATGCTTCGGCTTCTCTGAGAACGAAATTCCCTACTTCGAACCTGCGAAGCTTTACCCCTTTGTTATAATGCTTAGCCACTCTTCGCTGATAGGCTGCAAGTTTGACCAAGGCTATTTCCCTGACTTCTTCAAGTAAATTAAGGTTGGCTTTCAGCCCTTCATCGTTGTATATTTCTCTAAACTGACTAACTCGAAGACTTGGAGATCTAATTTCAACTGGGACCAAGGCATCAGTACCGTAGGCCAGTCTGAAAGGTGAATCCCCCGTTGTAGTCCTAGGAGTAGTCCGATAAGCCCATAATACGCTGAGCAGCTCTTCTGGCCATCTTCCTTTAGCTTCATCCAATCTGCGCTTGATTCCATTCAGCAGCGTTCTGTTGGTCACTTCGACTTGTCCGTTAGGCTGAGGATGAGCTACTGAAGTCTTTCTATGTTGGACCCCCAGTTCTTTCAAAAATACTTCGAATTTTGACCCTACAAACTGGCGTCCATTGTCTGAGATTACCACCTTAGGAATTCCGAACCGAAATACTACGGACTCTTTGATGAACTTTAAGCATTCCTGTTTCGTTATTAACCTAAGTGGTTTTGCTTCTACCCATTTGGTCATGTAGTCGATGGCAACTATAACAAAGCTGACCTGACCTTTTGCCTTCGGTAGCGAACCTAGTATATCAATCCCCCAGACAGCAAAGGGTATGGGAGATAAGATCGAGTATAACTCTTCTAGTGGCTGATATGGGATCGGACTGTTGAGCTGACACTTCTCGCACCTCTTGACGTATTCAGTCGCTTCCTTAAAGATGGTAGGCCAGTAGTATCCCTGACGAAGTACTTTGTAGGCTAATGACCTAGCAGCCATATGGTCGCCGCAGATGCCCTCGTGAACTTCCCGAAGAGCATAATCAGCTTCGAACGGAGTCAAACACTTTAGCAGTGGAGACGAGAAGGCCCTTCGGAACAGATCCCCATCTATCAGAACAAAATTAGCACTCTTGTACTTGATTTTCTTGGCCAGCATCTGATCCGAAGGTAGAACGCCATCTGCCAGATATTCCAAGTATGGGGTCAACCAACAGTTGGTTCGATTAACGCACATTACCGATTCATGATGAACACTAGGATGTTGCAGAATTTCCAAGTAAACTGATCCATCAAAAATGTTAACATCCGTAGTGGCTAATTTGGAGAGTGCATCAGCAATGGAATTGCCATCACGTTCGACCCCCTGAAATTCGTAGAACTGGAAATACTGAAGCCGTTCTTTCAATTCCGCCAAATACTTGATCATTCGATGACCTCGGGCTTCGTATTCCCCGGAGACTTGTTTAACGACTAACTGAGAGTCGCTGAAGATAACTATTATTTGCACTTCGAGACTCTTAGCTAGTCGCAAACCCGCCAACACTACCTCGTACTCTGCCTCATTGTTCGTCACTTTAAACTGGAATCGGATGGCCTGTTGCACCTTGAATCCCTCCGGACTAGTCAGAATAATCCCTGCTCCGCTGACGTTTGCGGTAGAAGATCCATCTGCATATAGCGTCCACGAACTCTGCTTCTGCTGAAGAACCGAAACTATGCTGTCAGATCCTCCAGCTTCTGCTACAGCTTCATCAGCTTCGGAAAACGAACATTCGACCACAAAATCAGCCAAGGCCTGCCCCTTGATGGCAGTTCGGGGATGATATTCAACGAAGAACTGAGATAGCTCCATCGTCCATGCAGCTAATCTCCCCGATACCTCAGGTTTGCCCATAATTTTCTTCAAAGGCTGATCTGTGTATGCTATTACCAACCTACCCTGGAAGTACTGCCTAAGCTTTCTACTAGCAGTTATTAAAGCAAAAGCAAACTTTTCAATATTTGGGTACCTTGTTTCGGCATCCCGAAGGACATGGCTTACATAATAAACCGGGTGCTGCTTACCCCCAACTTCTCGCACCAAAACTGCTCCTACTGCCAACGAACTAGCTGTTAAGTACAAATATAAAGGCTCAGCAGGAGCGGACTTCACCAACAAAAGCGCCGAAGATAAGTAGGACTTGATGCCCTGGAAGGCGCCCTCGCATTTCGAAGTCCATTGGAACGTTTTGGCATTCTTCGGCCCTTTCAACGTGTCAAAAAATGACAAACACCTTTCTGCCGATTTGGACATAAACCTCCTCAAAGCTGCAATCCTTCCAGTCAGACGCTGAACGTCTTTAAACGACTGAGGAGTCTTCATGTCCAATATCGCTTTAATCTTCTCTGGATTGGCTTCAATTCCCCTCTGACTAACCAGGTAACCCAAAAATTTGCTAACCCCTAATCCGAAGGTGCACTTGGTAGGATTCAGCCTCAATTTGTGATGACAAACTGTCTGAAAGCATTCCTCCAGGTCATCCAAATGTTTGTATACCAACATGCTTTTAACAATCATGTCATCCACATATACTTCCATATTCTTGCCCAACTTGTAAGACCCCGAATTTTATGAAATAAAAGTATTCAATTTTTCTTATAATTACTATTTAGTAAATGGTTAAATTGATAAAAATTTAAAGTTATGGGTGAAATATGAATTTTTTTTCAAAATAAGCAAGTGGTTATAAAATAATCATTGTTGTCGGGGAATATTCGTTTGGTCGTGGAATATTCTTTCTGTCGGAGAATATTCGTACGACGACGCAGCTATTTGTGGGCCCCATAACGAATAACTGTCGGGTGAAGGAAAATGATAAATTTGAGTTTTTACAAATAACGGCGTAGTTGTTACCGTTAACACTGTTGGAATACCCGGTGGTTAAAATACAGTAATACACGTTATTACACAGCAGCACACGGTATTGCATAGTATTTTTGAAATTATTGATTCTTACGTAAGAAGGCACTACTCAATAATTGTTACAGTAATTACTGTTCAATATTTTATTTTATTGATTCAATAATTGTTGCGTTGATATTTTATATTATTGTTGTTTCAATAATTGTTGCTGCACAGTATTTTTCTTTATCAGATCAATAATTCATATTATTTGAATAATATTATTAGATAACATTATTGTCAATGTCTAGAAAGTTCTGTCTAAGGAGAGGTTTGGTCATCTAATTGCGCGCCAGTAAGGAAAAATTCTTATTGGAAAGCCCCCTCTTTCCTGGGAACGGCCTGATTGTCATAAATGTGATTCTGTAATATTATTTGTGAATAATTAATTATTGATTCATATGATAAGGAAATATTTATATTATGTGGATATAAATGAGGGATATATTTTTGTGGTTAAAAATGAAGGAGTTAATGTTGAGGTTTTTATCAGTATTTTTGTCGGAATGGAGGTATTAAAAATCAGGATTTTTTAGATATTTTGCGGGGGTTATAATTTTTAATCCGACCGTTGGATCGTGGTAATTTTTGGATATGTTATACATATATAAGTTGAGTATATGTCCACAAATTTTGAACCGTTAAAAATGAACGTATGATTTATTATGAATTTTACGAGATGACTGGTTCAGAAATTATTGAATTTTTGGAGTTTATCATTTTGGTGGAAAATTCTAGAATTGGTGGGCCCCACTTGTGGTTGGTGAAGAAATGTGCTGAATTATATTTCAAATGTGGTGGGTGGGAATAGTAGCAGGTAAAGCCATCAGGTTGCAGGTCAAACCTACCAAAATTTTCCTATAAATAGAGGGCTAAGTTAGAATTGAAAATCACACCAGAAACATAAGTTTTCTCTCTTTCTCTCTCTAGATTATTGAGTGTATTTTGTGAGTATTTAGATACTCTGTGAGTTTCTATTCATCAGTGCAAGTTTCCTTCAGCCTTATACCGATCAGAAGTACTGCTCTTTTGAGGTAAGGGATAGTAAGGGATAGTAAGGGATTTTAAGGATTGTTATTTTTTTCAGTTTCGTAATTTTTCTGAACTTCAAAAATTCTGGAAAAATTTAAATGATATTTTGATGAGTTTTATTGATTGTGTCCAAAAATGGTGATTTTTGAATGTATAGATTGAGAGTTATGAATTTTATGAGAAAAGACTATTTTAAAAGTAACTGCTTATAATTTCTTGTGATTAACTCCAAAATTGATGAAATTTTTATTGGGAGTACATGTATATGATGGAAGTATACTCTGTTAATTTCAGAATTTTTGAACAAAAGTACAATTTTTGATAAATGTCTAAATATTCGGCTGTTTTGACCATATGAAAAATAGTAAATGACTTTTAAAAATTCTGAGAAAAATATATGTTCACTATGGGACTATATTATGCTAAATTCTAGAAAAGAAATATTTTTGGAACTGATTTGGTATTTTTATGAAAATATACTAGTTATGAGTAAATGAATTAAATATGTTATGTGAAGTAAGAAAATTGAAAAATAGGATTTTATAGCTTGAGAATCCAATATGAGGTATATGCAGATTTTTGATGAGGGTTTTGGTTATTGGTAATGAAATCTTATGAGTTTGGTATTTTTGAATGATTAAATGCATTATTTAGTAAGTGTAAACAATTTAAATAAATTGTTTATAAGCTTAAGAAATGTTATTCTTTCAATATCATTATACCAAAATATTGGTATGGATTTTATTGTGGAATTTCTATCTTTTGTGTCGGAGTTACTATTTATGAGTTACTATTCACGATTTACTATTCATGAGTTACGAATATTACTCTTGAGATTAAAACTATATGTTGATCATATTATTTTTATCATCATATATAACATTTTTATAACCTTGATGTTGAAATTCTCTTTCACTAGAGTGTAAAGATGGGTAGATTATTGGTATGATCATGACTAGGGTTCTCTTTGGCCTGTAGTGCAAAGTTGAATTGTGACTGGTATGATCATGACCATTGAATTTATAATTGAATATCTTAAGCTTAAGTGCAAAGGTGAATTGATCAACATGGTTATAATTATTGTTTATATAAATTCTGAAATGATTATATATTTCTTTGAGATATGAATATATTTGGCCTGTAGTGCAAATATGAATTATTGATGAATATCTTTGGCATGTAGTGCAAAGATGGCCTGTTGATGAATATCTTTGGCCTGTAGTGCAAAGATGAACTGTTGTTGAATATCTTTGGCCCGTAGTGCAAAGATGGTTTGTTGATGAATATCTTTGGCCCGTAGTGCAAAGATGGATTTGTTAGTATGATTATAAACAGGAACTGTGATTTGGTATAACCATGATCTTTGATGTTTCAGGTAAAGACAGGTGATGAAAATATTCTTCGTCCTGGGTGCGAAGAAAAATTTATAGTCACAATTATGATTATGAGTTATTCATATGATTGTGGAAAGGAACTGTTGAGTGATGTTACATGGATAAAATATTGTTGGTGGATTTTTAACATGGAGAAGATAATAGACTTTATAGTCTATTTGACTCTTCTAATGGATTGCTCGTTCCGCTGCAACTATGGTTGAAATTTTTATCATTTACCATATGTTCTAAATCTCTGATTTATTGTTGATGAAGACTATTGATAATTGAATTATCTTTAGTCATGATATTCTTTACTGAGCTAGTTGTGCTCACCCTTTTGCTTCACAATTCCTTTCAGGTAATAAGAGTGTAGCTGGGTCGAGCGAGGGTAACGAGGAAATAGAACGGTGGTCTCTAGCTGTGGATGTTCTCCCGAAGCAGTATAGAAAAGTTCATTTAGTAGTTATATTTGGTGAATCCAATAGGGTAAGGTGTACCCAACGTTGGAAGGGTGGTTTGCCACTATCATACAAGATGTCTAACAACATACAACCTCGTGTCATCATAAGACAGGGATGTGCTCATCCACTTGCTGAGTATATCTATGGGCACTACCTATATAATCTTGGTGTTTGTTTGAAGTATAATTCTCAATTAGAGACAGTGGAGATAATGATAAGTCAAGAGAAGACTCACCATTGGGAAGAATATGATAGTAATCTTCTCGTTTTTCTTTGGGGTCTATTGGATCAACCAAGGATAATTCTGTGGCCATATGATATCTATCATAACCTAGACGCGTGGCCTCCCATGTACGAAGGTTTCCTTGAGCACTTCCCAAAGATTCTAATTTCTAAAACAGTTTTTGACTATACCTTTATGTAAGGTGTTATTGTGAGGTGATGTCCACGGTTGGAACATGAGTCACATTTGGTATATATTTGTATCCAAACTCACAACATATGTGTTGTTGTATTTTGCACGACAATTGTTGTAATAAAGTTGTAGTTGTTTTCTGTACCATGTATTTGACGACTCAGAATGGGTTGGGTGGAATGAACCTATTTTGGGGTCGTTACATTTGGTATCAGAGCTTAGAGATATGATCTCTGGCGGAGATCGGGGAATACAACTAGGAGGGGAGAGATGAGTAAATCCTTCGCTAGTGTGTCTTACCTAAGCTTATTTGTTGGTCAGTCATAATATCGGAATATTATGTGATATGTTAATTTATTAAATTAACCCTTGTTTTGAAGCTGTATTCTAGAATGATATTTGAAATACAGGAGATGAGCAATGGAGAAATCATGATGACAGGAAAGATGGAATCTGAAATGAAAGCAAGGTACTCTCAACTCTTTGAAATACCAGGTACGTAAATTTCGAGGACGAAATTTTATAAGGAGGGGAGATTGTAAGACCCCGAATTTTATGAAATAAAAGTATTCAATTTTTCTTATAATTACTATTTAGTAAATGGTTAAATTGATAAAAATTTAAAGTTATGGGTGAAATATGAATTTTTTTTCAAAATAAGCAAGTGGTTATAAAATAATCATTGTTGTCGGGGAATATTCGTTTGGTCGTGGAATATTCTTTCTGTCGGAGAATATTCGTACGACGACGCAGCTATTTGTGGGCCCCATAACGAATAACTGTCGGGTGAAGGAAAATGACAAATTTGAGTTTTTACAAATAACGGCGTAGTTGTTACCGTTAACACTGTTGGAATACCCGGTGGTTAAAATACAGTAATACGCGTTATTACACAGTAGCACACGGTATTGCATAGTATTTTTGAAATTATTGATTCTTACGTAAGAAGGCACTACTCAATAATTGTTACAGTAATTACTGTTCAATATTTTATTTTATTGATTCAATAATTGTTGCGTTGATATTTTATATTATTGTTGTTTCAATAATTGTTGCTGCACAGTATTTTCCTTTATCAGATCAATAATTCATATTATTTGAATAATATTATTAGATAACATTATTGTCAATGTCTAGAAAGTTCTGTCTAAGGAGAGGTTTGGTCATCTAATTGCGCGCCAGTAAGGAGAAATTCTTATTGGAAAGCCCCCTCTTTCCTGGGAACGGCCTGGTTGTCATAAATGTGATTCTGTAATATTATTTGTGAATAATTAATTATTGATTCATATGATAAGGAAATATTTATATTATATGGATATAAATGAGGGATATATTTTTGTGGTTAAAAATGAAGGAGTTAATGTTGAGGTTTTTATCAGTATTTTTGTCGGAATGGAGGTATTAAAAATCAGGATTTTTTAGATATTTTGCGGGGGTTATAATTTTTAATCCGACCGTTGGATCGTGGTAATTTTTGGATATGTTATACATATATAAGTTGAGTATATGTCCACAAATTTTGAACCGTTAAAAATGAACGTATGATTTATTATGAATTTTACGAGATGACTGGTTCAGAAATTGTTGAATTTTCGGAGTTTATCATTTTGGTGGAAAATTCTAGAATTGGTGGGCCCCACTTGTGGTTGGTGAAGAAATGTGCTGAATTATATTTCAAATGTGGTGGGTGGGAATAGTAGCAGGTAAAGCCATCAGGTTGCAGGTCAAACCTACCAAAATTTTCCTATAAATAGAGGGCTAAGTTAGAATTGAAAATCACACCAGAAACATAAGTTTTCTCTCTTTCTCTCTCTAGATTATTGAGTGTATTTTGTGAGTATTTAGATACTCTGTGAGTTTCTATTCATCAGTGCAAGTTTCCTTCAGCCTTATACCGATCAGAAGTACTGCTCTTTTGAGGTAAGGGATAGTAAGGGATAGTAAGGGATTTTAAGGATTGCTATGTTTTTCAGTTTCGTAATTTTTCTGAACTTCAAAAATTCTGGAAAAATTTAAAATGATATTTTGATGAGTTTTATTGATTGTGTCCAAAAATGGTAATTTTTGAATGTATAGATTGAGAGTTATGAATTTTATGAGAAAAGACTATTTTAAAAGTAACTGCTTATAATTTCTTGTGATTAACTCCAAAATTGATGAAATTTTTATTGGGAGTACATGTATATGATGGAAGTATACTCTGTTAATTTTAGAATTTTTGAACAAAAGTACAATTTTTGATAAATGTCTAAATATTCGGCTGTTTTGACCATATGAAAAATAGTAAATGACTTTTAAAAATTCTGAGAAAAATATATGTTCACTATGGGACTATATTATGCTAAATTCCAGAAAAAAAATATTTTTGGAACTGATTTGGTATTTTTATGAAAATATACTAGTTATGAGTAAATGAATTAAATATGTTATGTGAAGTAAGAAAATTGAAAAATAGGATTTTATAGCTTGAGAATCCTATATGAGGTATATGCAGATTTTTGATGAGGGTTTTGGTTATTGGTAATGAAATCTTATGAGTTTGGTATTTTTGAATGATTAAATGCATTATTTAGTAAGTGTAAACAATTTAAATAAATTGTTTATAAGCTTAAGAAATGTTATTCTTTCAATATCATTATACCAAAATATTGGTATGGATTTTATTGTGGAATTTCTATCTTTTGTGTCGGAGTTACTATTCATGAGTTACTATTCACGATTTACTATTCATGAGTTACGAATATTACTCTTGAGATTAAAACTATATGTTGATCATATTATTTTTATCATCATATATAACATTTTTATAACCTTGATGTTGAAATTCTCTTTCACTGGAGTGTAAAGATGGGTAGATTATTGGTATGATCATGACTAGGGTTCTCTTTGGCCTGTAGTGCAAAGTTGAATTGTGACTGGTATGATCATGACCATTGAATTTATAATTGAATATCTTAAGCTTAAGTGCAAAGGTGAATTGATCAACATGGTTATAATTATTGTTTATATAAATTCTGAAATGATTATATATTTCTTTGAGATATGAATATATTTGGTCTGTAGTGCAAATATGAATTGTTGATGAATATCTTTGGCATGTAGTGCAAAGATGGCCTGTTGATGAATATCTTTGGCCTGTAGTGCAAAGATGAACTGTTGTTGAATATCTTTGGCCCGTAGTGCAAAGATGGTTTGTTGATGAATATCTTTGGCCCGTAGTGCAAAGATGAATTTGTTAGTATGATTATAAACAGGAACTGTGATTTGGTATAACCATGATCTTTGATGTTTCAGGTAAAGACAGGTGATGAAAATATTCTTCGTCCTGGGTGCGAAGAAAAATTTATAGTCACAATTATGATTATGAGTTATTCATATGATTGTGGAAAGGAACTGTTGAGTGATGTTACATGGATAAAATATTGTTGGTGGATTTTTAACATGGAGAAGATAATAGACTTTATAGTCTATTTGACTCTTCTAATGGATTGCTCGTTCCGCTGCAACTATGGTTGAAATTTTTATCATTTACCATATGTTCTAAATCTCTGATTTATTGTTGATGAAGACTATTGATAATTGAATTATCTTTAGTCATGATATTCTTTACTGAGCTAGTTGTGCTCACCCTTTTGCTTCACAATTCCTTTCAGGTAATAAGAGTGTAGCTGGGTCGAGCGAGGGTAACGGGGAAATAGAACGGTGGTCTCTAGCTGTGGATGTTCTCCCGAAGCAGTATAGAAAAGTTCATTTAGTAGTTATATTTGGTGAATCCAATAGGGTAAGGTGTACCCAACGTTGGAAGGGTGGTTTGCCACTATCATACAAGATGTCTAACGACATACAACCTCGTGTCATCATAAGACAGGGATGTGCTCATCCACTTGCTGAGTATATCTATGGGCACTACCTATATAATCTTGGTGTTTGTTTGAAGTATAATTCTCAATTAGAGACAGTGGAGATAATGATAAGTCAAGAGAAGACTCACCATTGGGAAGAATATGATAGTAATCTTCTCGTTTTTCTTTGGGGTCTATTGGATCAACCAAGGATAATTCTGTGGCCATATGATATCTATCATAACCTAGACGCGTGGCCTCCCATGTACGAAGGTTTCCTTGAGCACTTCCCAAAGATTCTAATTTCTAAAACAGTTTTTGACTATACCTTTATGTAAGGTGTTATTGTGAGGTGATGTCCACGGTTGGAACATGAGTCACATTTGGTATATATTTGTATCCAAACTCACAACATATGTGTTGTTGTATTTTGCACGACAATTGTTGTAATAAAGTTGTAGTTGTTTTCTGTACCATGTATTTGACGACTCAGAATGGGTTGGGTGGAATGAACCTATTTTGGGGTCGTTACACAACTGACGCCTGAAGACATAGTTCATCATCCTCTGGTAAGTGGCCCCAGCGTTGATGAGGCCGAAGGTCATTTTCTTGTAGGCATATATTGACCGATGCGTAATGAACGCCGTCTTCGGTATATCCTCCTTACACATGGAGATTTGATGATAGCCAGAGAATGCATCCATGAAGCTTAACAAGGCATACCCCGAAGTTGCATCGATGAGCTGGTCAATGTGGGGTAATGGATAGAAGTCTTTCAGACAAGCTTTATTCAGGTCTGTGTAGTCGATGCAGACCCGCCATTTCCCATTCTGCTTCTGGACCAGTACCACGTTTGCCATCCATTGCGGATAGTCGATCTCGAAGATGAAGTCAGCAGCTAGCAGCTTCGCAATCTCTTCATCGATGATTCTCTGGCGCTCGGGCGCGAAGATCCTCCTCTTTTGCCGAACTGGCTTCTTCGACGGGTCCACTTCTAGCCGATGCTCAGCGATATCCCTACTCACTCCTGGCATGTCCTGAGGCTCCCAGGCGAAGATGTCAACATAGCACTGCAGGAGTTCAATGAGGTTCTTTCTGAGAGGTTCCGGCAGGCCCGAACCTATCTTCACCGTCTTGTCCGCTTTGCCCGGGACGAGCTCTATCTCTTCTGTTTCTTCGGCTGGCATGACCAACGGTTCTGAGCTGCTCTCCGTGAAGGGTTCGATCTCTATTGCCATGGTTTGTTTTTGCTTCGACACCCCTACTTCCGAAGTGATCACGGTATTTCTATAACACCTTCTGGCCAGATCCAGATCTCCTTTCACCTCCCCAACCCCATGAGCCGTTTGAAATTTGATTTTGAAATGAGGGATAGAGGTTACAGCTTGTAAAGCAATTAAAGTGGGTCTCCCCAAAATAGCATTATAAGCAGAATCTACATTCACAACTTAAAATTTGCAAATGATTTCTACCTGTTGGGGGGCCGTTTCGAAGATAACCGGCAGTTCAATGGTTCCAGCCACTTTGACCGGATCATTGCTGAAACCATATAAGGGGGCCTCCTATCCGATCTCCATCTTCTGTCCATCAAGATGCATCCTCTGGTAAGCATGAGCATATAAGATATCCACCGAACCCACTTGTGTCGTCACGACCAATGATCCCTCGTGCGGTTCGATGGTTTTCGAAGGGTAATCCTCATCAGTAAAGGAAATTACCGTACCCGGGAAGGGTCTGTCAGTCATCGGGAGAGTACCCGCCACTGACATGACCGAATCCAGATAGCTTCGGCGCTTCTTCCCAACAAGCTTGCCCGAAGTACCCCCGGTGATGACATCTATCACTTGGCTTGCGGGTAGTTCAGGAGCGGGGAACATTTGTTGAACTGGTTGGACTGCCTGCACAGGTCCTCTACTCTGCTGCTGGTTCGTTCGGGCTGCCACATAATGAACTAACGCCCCGTCCTGCACCTTTCTCTCGATAAAATCTTTCAGACTAGCACAGTCGTTCGTATCGTGACCCGAGGCTTGATGATAGTCACAATACTTACGAGAATTCCCTTTCCCGGGCTTAAAGTTATCTCGAGGTGGTTCAAAAATAGGTTGATTCTTGATCTGCTCCAAGATAACAGCCCTATCGGCGTTGAGCGCCGTGTATGTCCTGTTTACCCTCTGAGCAGGAGCGGACGAGCATTCTCCACCCTGCCTCCAATTATTATTGTTGTACTTCTTTGATTTGCCGTCGCGACGGCCTCTATCTCTTTCATTCTTACCCTGGTCTCCCTCTGTTCTGTCCCGATCTGTCTCCTTAAGCCGGTCCGAAGAGGGACGCTTGAGGCTATTCATGGCCTCCTCTACCACAATATAGCCTTCTGCTTTGTCAAAGGCTTCTGCGAAACTCTTCGGGTGGTGAAACATCAACTTCTTCACCAACTTTTCCGATTTGACCAGATCTAATCCGTTCTGAAATAGTCCCACGGCTTGTAGATCGTTCAGGTCTGTCACTTGGCCGACTGCTTCACGGAATCGCTTCACATATTGGCCCAAAGACTCATTCAAGAACTGCCGAACCTGAGCCAGTGAGCCAGTTGGTTTCCCTCTTCTTCTGTTGCTCCCTAAGCGGGCGTGGAACTGACTGCACATATCCGCCCAGGATGAAATCGAATCTGAAGGCAAAGTCCCCATCCACTGTCTGGCATCCTTTCGGAGTGTCGTGACAAAAGTATGACACTTAGCAGCATCGCTAAAGTCATAATAATCCATCAGTCGGTCGAACGCTTGACTGTGGTCGTAGGGATCCCCCGATCCGTCATAACTTTCAATGTGAGGCAACCTCTTGGTGGGGTCAGCCTTTTCTCTCAGAATCTCCGCGAAAAAAGGGGATGCCTTCTTTCCCGAAGTATCTTTCACTTTCTGCACTTCGGCAAGCTGCCTCCGAAGCTTCTTTATCTCTTTCACCAGATATTCCACGCCCTCGGGTTGGGACGATGCTTCTTTTTTCGGTGACCCTTCCCTCTTCTGGGTGGACCGGTGCTTTACAATAGAACCCCCCACTTTCGAGGGGCTTTTATGACGATGATGGTCCACAGAGCGGAGCGCCCTCGGTAGACTTTCAGGTGTACGGCCCCTAGATCTGTTTCGTCTCAGTGCCCGGCTGCTGCGGTGGGAATGCGCAACAACGAGCGCCTTCTTAGTATTCTCCGGAGTACGATCCCTGGACCGACCCCTTCGTTCGCTTCGACCCTGCTCCTTAGAAGCGACAGGGTGATGTGCCCTCTTCGATCTTTGAGGAGTAGGGCTTCTGGACCTTCTTCTCTCCCGAAGTCGATCCTGAGACTCACGTCCGGAATGAACAGGCTCTTTCCCACTCCGATGCCCCCGTTCTTCAGATTGGACATAGCTGGAAGCTTCGTCCCTCAACTCTGCCATTCGGGACATCTGCTCAGCTATATCCCGCCATTGCTTCACAAGCGCCTCCATGGCCCTATCAGCTTCATCTGCCATCTTAGCCAAGCGGGCAGCCTTTTCGTCTTGGTCATCCCGGTATCGAGTTCTAGGCGAGGTGCCTTCTACTCGTTTCTGGCCATGACCGGACCCTTTCTCTGCTGTAAAAATTAGCTGTCGCTTGGCTTTGTTCACAGCTCTCGGACGAGAATCTCCATGCGATCGTTTGGAGGCCGTGCTGGCATGAACACTTAGTGCAGGTCCCAAACGGTCCTTGACAGATACTCGTGGTAGTGATTCACTGGCAGCCATCGGCTGCTCCTCAGGTGTAGGTGTCCTACTCTTCCCCATGAACACCGACGTAAAACGAACAAGGTTTGTGATTGAAAAATACTCAGGACACTAAAACTCAGCCCTCCTTCTAGCGCCAATGTTAACGCCAAGATCTTCTCCCACGTCCCAATCACGTAAGACGCTATGATCCTGCACAGTTCAACAAGTCAACACCAAAAGCTTGACGGCCTGACCGTCGGGGGATAGCTCCGACGTGAGAATCAGTACAGGCGATCACAAGGTTAACAATGGAGGAAAATAATGAACAGTGTCTGAGTGAATGTGAATCAAGATAATGTTGTGTGTAGTGTTTTGTTACCTCCTTTCCTTTTGTGATCCTTGCCCCATCCGTTCCCAAGACCCGGTTTACTGTGTCACCCACTATCTCCTGACACCTCCTCTCATCCCCGGTCATCTCAGCCGAAAGTGTGTAGCTTATTTTCCCACCTACTATCACTGTTACCTCCCGTCGGTAATCGGAGTCCCATCCTCATTAATGTCATGCAGAAAGGTGGCAGACATAACAGCCAACTACTACTTTTGTGATGATTACCGGTCAAAAGATAGGATAAGTGATAACTCACATAGTGGGCCGATCCAATGACTGAGCCCAATGTTATAGTCAAGTAGCGAGGCCCAAGTTGTTTGACCCAATATGATAAAGGTGACATAGTCCAAAAGACAAGCCCATTCGGCCTGGCCCAGTAGGAAAAGTATTATGGCCCAACAGTACATATGTTTGTTTGTTGTCATGGGAGGTAGTTTGGCTATAAATAGAGGAAAGGGATAGATATTCAACACGGATAAATCCACAATATTAATTTCTTGGGGATATATTGATACAAGGTTCATATTATGGACCTTAATTAGAAATCGATGCAACTTACGTACCATATTTATGAATAATTGAGTTACTTTGAGACTTTCTAGCTATGTTTTTTAGTTCAGTTTGCACTTGAATATGTCCAACTCGGACTCAGCTCGTTAAATTTTGACTCGCTAAGCTCGACTTGATTTAACAAACGTTAGATTTTCATCTCCATATTATTATATATAATATACATGTTGAACATGGAAACCTTATTTAAATATGCGAATTTTGATTCCAACCGGATAAAGTAATTAATGTATGTGGTAGATAAGCAGATTTTGATTCCAACCGGATAAATGAATAAAGCCAATAAAACAGAGCCGCCAAGCAACAATATAACTAACAAGATCCCTTGGGACCTACTGTATGCTCAGGTGAAAGAGTGTCATGTGAAAATATCAATTCGGTATAAATATTGAGGTAGATAATGTACGATATGTATAATGACTTAATGACTTAGATTTCCACTCAATTAAAATTGAAAAATCTCTTCTCATTCATTCACTCATGAAACCCAGAGTCTCAAAATCACAATGCTAATTCCAATCAACAAATTATTGACAATTCCTGTAAACCAAAATACTAATGCAAAGATCGTCAATTCTTCTATCCTAATTCCAATTCCGTAACATCATCAATTTCTTCTATTCTAGTTCCATGGAACTAGAAAAAAATACATTAATATAAGAATGAATTTGGGTTTCTAAAGAATAAGTTGGAGATTTAAGGTTAGGGTTTACAAAATTGAAATGGGTATGTGAGATTTTTTTAATTTTTTTTTTTGTAACTAGTGCAGGCAATATTTAACATTCCTTCTTTTGACAGGAATGTATCCCAAGACCTCCTAGTGCTCAAGAAGTGGGTTTAACCACTGCACCAAAAGATTGGCTGTGAGAATTGAAGCTTACTAATGTTAAATCAACATGAAATTAGTGGAGGATCAGAGTATTTAGACATGGAGAACATGAGAAAGAGAACTTGGGGTTGAAGATGGGCAAATGAAATTTGGGGAAAAAGTTAATTTACTTCTTGGAGATGGAGATGGAGATGGGTGAAGTGACGACTGCAATCATCTGTAAAACTACCAAAACTAGAAAAACAGGGGAAAGTGACGACTGCAATCATCTGTAAAGATGGTGTTTGGGTTAAGGTAATGGATTACTTTTCTGCTTATGATGTGATTCTTCAGATCAAGAAATGCAACGAATCAAGAAAAAGAATGAAGAAATCAATCTGGGGTTAAGGCATGAGTGGTAGGACTACTGATGGAAATAGGATGTATTTTATATGAATCTATAGTAAAACTTTCTTATTTTTATGCTGCATTTCTCTGATTCAACTTAAATTTGATCATGTATACCCAAATCTAGTCATGTATTCTCCACACAAATTCATATATGGAGTATTATTAATAGGAAAATGATATATATTGCGAATGTTGATGCCAGTTATGTGAGTAACTATTTATATGGTAATTTTTTGGAGAGTTGTGTAAAAAGTGGGGCCCTCATATAATTCTTATCAATTATATGTATTGATAAATTTCACAATTATAAATCGACATAAATTTATCGCAATACATAGTACAAAATCTCTATATGTACATGGAAATTAAATATGAGTGTATTTGAATTTGACTTATTTATATTTTTATCCCAATGGTGGGTCAAAATACAAATAAATGAAATTCAAATACATTCATTTCCAATTTTCATGTCCACCTAGAAGAGCTCTACATAATATGACTTAAATTAATATATTGTGCATTTATAGGAGAAAATATACAAGAAGTAGGTCATATAGGAGACAATTGACATATAATCTTGTTTTTTTATTTTCGCACTCTATCATAACATAAATATTGTTAAGAGCCCTCTGGTGCAAAAATAAAAAAGTTCAATAAGATAATACTCCCTCTGTTTCAAATTTAGAGATATATTTGTATAACGACGAGTTTTAAGGATACTTTTATTTTCTCAAATATGACTTAGTAATCTCTTCGTCCCAGGATAAAAGTCTTTATTACTATTTTAGGTATTTTCAAGTTAAATGTCTACTTACCTTAAATGATCTATTTTTTACAATAATTTGCCTATAATACCCTTATTGTTAATTGTTATATTTCTATTCTCTATGCATATTTATGGAGCATCACTAGTAATATGCAAAAAACTATGCAATTAAATGAGAATTTAAATATGGATAATTTTGTTATTTTATCATCTTTCTTAATATGCGCAAAAAGTTAACCAAGACTTTTATCTTGGGACGGAGGGAGTATTAATTAGTAATTCAATTGTGGTGATTTGATATTGAAAATAATAGTAAAAAAGTGATGACAAATTAAGTAGATCATGCTATTTTATAGTCTTAATAGAAATATATCTCTAATTTTGAAACAGATTAAAAAGAAAAATATATATCTAATTTTAGAAAGGAATGAGTACGTTTTTTTTATTAAGTCCATAACATATTTTTATCTCCACATCTCCTTGTTAGAAAATGAGATACTTGCCGCTATAGTTAGAACTTAAAGTTTTGTTGCTAAATAACTTTATATTTTTGTCCAACTCAAACTTATTTAAAAAAGCTCCTTTGAAAAAATAATAATTTAAGGTTGGCGTGTGAATTGACCAATTTATTTCTATAATAATTTGATAAAATAGTGAAAGTTTGAGATTCTTGAATTTAAATTCTATACCATATAGGATTAAAATTCTATTCCAAATCAGTCCACCAAATCCGAATCCAAATCACCCGCTTTCTATATTTTTTTGAGTGGAGTTTTTCTACGCGGACATAAAAATTGGACATGAGTATATTTAATTTTATTTATTTGTATTTTTACCTCTTATTGGGGGTTAAAATACAAATAAGTGAAATTCAAATACACGTATGTCCAATTTTCATGTTCACATAGAATTTTTGTTTTTGGTGTCTTGTCATTTAAAATTTTACCCCATTTTTAAATTAGTATCGATATCAATCCTATTCTCATCTATAATGAGGTGCTGGAATTAGGATCCTCTATTTATTTATGGTTCAAATTCATTGTAGCAGCCTATATTTTGAAAAGTCATGTTTTGACTCGATATCGATTTTAGTATTCGTTTCGGGTGATACGTATCATTAACTAGTTAGGAGCTTCAAGAAAAAGTAAATAAATTATGAAAAAATTCTAGATGAAAAAACATCAAGATGAATTAATTAAGTTCACAAAAAACACTATCTAGTACAAATATTTTCAAGTGATAAAACAGACATACCACATATATGTTTAATCAATATATTGTGTTTGAACAAAGTCAATATTGATGTTGTCTTAGTTCAAAGGGTCACACATATATACTATAGAGCACACATGTTCTGTATAATTTAAGTACAAATAAACTTAACTAAGTATTTTTAAGTGTATTTTTTTAATAATTTTTGAATTGTACTTAACTCGGTATTTAATTATTATTGAAGAACAATTTACCTTGACTAATTATATATTAAGTATATTTTTTAATTAGGAGCTATATAGGCAATTTAAATATAATTTAACTTAACTAAATATAGTTTAACTACAATATTATTTTTTAATTTTAAGACATACTTAACTAGGTATTATTGGAAATAGGTTTAAAAAATAAATATCAAAGCATTTTGAGGCTTAATTTAATGTGGGACCCATACTCCAAAAATGTCGAGTCCATGCACTAATGCGTTCTCCTCCACAATGAGTATAACGTGGTATACTTATTTGTTCTAATCCATTAAGAATTGAATGAGAAAATTGACTCTAAAGTCACCTACTTGAAATGTTGTAACTTGCATTGTCCTACACAGAAAGTTTGAAGGAAATGTGAAAAATTTATATATGGGATGTTTTCACAATGGGAAGGGGCACCCCACTTTTGTGGAAGGGAGAGGACCTAGTCAAGGCTTTGTTCGAACCCACACGCGCGCTGCCGACCGACCGGGTCGGGATATATAATTTTTTAGACAAAATGGGTGCGCCAACGGTCATGTCCCATCTGATCAGTAACGAATTCGGGAGCGCGTTAAAAGATAAGTCCATTTTCCCGTTACCCGTTCTGCATTTTACAGATTGAATTCCCGTTCTGCATTTTGCAGTATATTGTTTTTCCATTCATTCCCAATATATTTCCTTCACTCATCATATAATAACAGTATCATATCATCACAGTAAGGTTCAAGTAAAGAACATAGAAATTGTGTTCGAAGAATTCTTAATTTTGAAGTACTACTAATTAAGAGTTAGAAATCCATTTTATCTTGGGAAGTAATTATTCAGAAACCTTTAGCACCATGAGGGAATAAATTTGCTTCAAGGAGACTTTGTGAATTCAAAGGACTCGAATTTATCTATCTTGTTATTTTGTCCAGATTCTGATTTTAAAGTAAGTACACTAAACTTTCTTAATTCTGTTTTGTTTAAACTAAGTTTGATATTGTATATTTAATGTTACTATATTTACAAAGTAACAATCTTGAAGTAAATTTATTAATTCTGTAATTATAGTCTTATTTAATATCATTCTGTAATATGCATCTCTTTTAAAAAGGAAATTACTGTTTATTTATTTGAACAGAAAATCGTTTTATAAAACAAATTTTCTGTAGAAACATAATTTGTTGTTTGAATTTCTGGAAATTAGATTGATTATCAATACACATAATTCTGTTAAATTTTCTACTTTTTACAACAGAAATTTGTTTTTGTTTGTTTATGTTTTCCTTCTTTGTACGTTTCTTAAATTATTCTATGTTTGTATAACAGAAATGACATCTACTAGCACCATCCCTGCTGTGAGTATGTCTCATGGGGAAAAGCCTGAAAAGTTCAATGGAACTGATTTCAAGCGTTGGCAACAAAAGATGCTCTTCAATTCTATCTCACAACTTTGAACTTGGCAAGGTTTCTTCAAGAGGAATGTCCTACTCTTGTTGAAGGAGAAACTGACAAGGAAAAAGTGGTTGCAGTTGACGCATGGAAACATGCAGATTTTCTTTGCAGAAATTATGTATTGAACAGATTAGACAATACACTATATAATGTGTATTGTACAATTCAAACTGTAAAGGAACTTTGGGAATCTTTAGACACGAAATATAAAACTAAAGATGCTGGCATGAAGAAATTCATAGTCGGTAGATTTCTTGACTATAAGATGGTAGACTCTAAAGTCGTCATCACCCAAGTTAAAGAATTACAAGTAATCCTACACATGACATTCATTATGAAGGAATGTCACTAAGTGACTTATTCCAAGTTGCTGCAATGATTGAGAAACTTCCACCATCATGGAAAGACTTTAAGAATTATCTTAAGCATAAACGCAAAGAGAAGAATATCGAAGAACTGGTTGTGCGACTTAGGATTGAAGAGGACAATCAAGGATCTGAGAAGAAGAATGGGAAAAATTTCATTGAAGTAAAGGCTAATGTGGTAGAACAAAGGCTAAACAATAACAACAAAAGAAAGTGCGAAGGCGAAGGCACTTTCAAAGCCAAGAAAAAATTCAAAGGCAAGTGCTTCAACTGTGGCATTCAAGTACATAAATCAAATGGATGTCACAGGCCAAAGAAATTCAAGAAAGAACAAAAGGCTCAAGCAAATGTGACAGAACTGGAAAAACTTTCTGAAGATGTTTCAGACATTAATCTCTTTGCGGTTGTATCCGAATGTAACTTGGTAGGAAACACCAAAGAATGGTGGGTGGACACTGGCACTACTCGCCACATTTGCTCCAACAAATGGAAAAAAATATGTGATTTAAAGTATGTGCAAACAAGAGGTGGAAAAAAATATTTCATTACCTTTATTGATGATTGCACAAGATATTGTTATGTATATTTGCTGAGAAGCAAAGATAAGGCTATAGAAATGTTTCAACATTATAAAAATGAAGTTGAAAATCAACTTAGCAAAAAGATTAAAGCAATAAGAAGCGATAGAGGTGGTGAATATGAATCACCATTTGAAAAGTTATGTTCTACTCATGGTATCATTCACCAAACTACCGCTCCTTATTCACCTCAATCTAATGGTATTGCTGAACGCAAGAGCCGAACATTGAAAGAAATGTTGAATGTCATGTTAACTAGTTTTGGAGCACCCCGAAATTTGTGGGGGGATGCTTTGCTTTCTGCCAATTATATTCTTAACAAAGTGCCTCATAAGAAAACTCACAAAATGCCTTATGAATTATGGAAAGGTCATAGACCTTGCTATAAATACTTAAGAGTGTAGGGGTGTCTAGCAAAAGTGATGGTTCCTAAACCTAAAAAGGTTAAGATAGGACCAAAATCATTGACTGTGTATTCATTGGTTATGCAAATAACAGTAGTGTTTATCGCTTTCTTGTTCATAAATCTGAAATTCCTGATATTCATGTTAATACTTTTATTGAATCAAGAGATGCATCGTTCTTTGAGAATGTGTTTCCATATAATATAAATAAAGAGTCAAATTCATACAAAAGACATTTGGATGCTACTAGTAATAATCCTGAAAATATAGACAAAGAGTTTGTAGTGGATGAACCTAGACGTAGCAAAAGTGCAAGGACTTCAAAGTCTTTTGGCCCGAATTTTCTAACATTTTTGTTAGAAAACAATCCTCAAATTTACAAGGAAGCAATATCCTCTTCAGATGCTTCTCATTGGAAAGAAGCAATTAATAGTGAAATTGAATCTATTATGCAAAATCATATATGGGAATTGGTGGACCTTCCACCTTATTCCAAACCATTAGGGTATAAATGGATATTCAAAAAGAAGATGAAAGCTGGTGGTTCAATTGATAAATATAAAGCAAGGCTTGTTGTTAAAGGCTATAGACAAAAGGAAGGATTGAATTATTTCGACACTTATTCACCAGTCACAAGAATTACATCTATTCGTATGCTAATAGCATTATCATCATTAAATAGATTTAAAATACATCAAATGGATGTAAAAACTGCATTCTTAAATGGTGAATTAGATGAAGAAATATATATGAAACAACCTGAAGGTTTCATTTCTCTTGGACAAGAGAGAAAGGTATGCAAACTTGTTAAATCCTTGTATGGATAGAAATAAGCACCAAAACAATGGCATGAGAAATATGATAATGTTATGTTATCAAATGGATTTAAAATTAATGAGTGTGACAAATGTGTTTATGTCAAAAGCACTCAAAAGGAATATGTCATTGTTTGTCTTTATGTGAATGATATGTTAATCATGGGTAGCAACAATGAAGTTATCAACACTACCAAACGTATGTTGGCAAATAGATTTGATATGAAAGACTTGGGGGTTGCTGATATAATATTAGGAATCAAGATTTCCAGAACATCTGATGGAATTATATTATCTCAAACTCATTACATTAAAAAAATACTTGAAAGATTTAATAAGTATAATATAATTCTAAATAAGACTCCACTTGATATAAATCTTCATCTAGCCAAAAATGAAAGTGATAACGTATCTCAACTAGAATATTCTCGTATAATAGGCAGTTTAATGTATGTCATGAACTGTAGTAGACCAGATATAGCTTATTCGATAAGTAAGCTAAGTCGGTATACGAGTAATCCAGGTAAAGATCATTGGAAAGCTATTTTGAGAGTTTTGGGATATTTAAAACATACTCAAAATTATGGACTGCAATATACAAGATATCCAACAGTATTGGAAGGATATAGGGATGCTAATTAGATATCTGATAATAAAGACTCAAAATCCACAAGTGGATATGTCTTTACCCTTGGAGGTGCAGCGGTATCTTGGAAATCCTCAAAACAAACATGTATTACAAGGTCTACAATGGAATCAGAATTCATTACTTTAGACAAAGTTGGAGAAGAAGCAGAGTGGCTTCGTAATTTCTTAGAGGATATTCTAAATTGGTCAAGACCTGTGCCAGCTATATGTATACACTGTGATAGCCAATCAGTAATTAGAAGAGCACATAGTCATCTATATAACGGTAAGTCACGTCATATACGACGAAGGCATAATACCATTAGACAATTGCTCTTAAATGGAATTATCTCAATTGACTATGTAAAGTCAAAAGATAATATTGCGGATCCGCTTACGAAAGGTTTAACAAGAGAGCAAGTGGAAAGTTCATCGAAGGGAATGGGTTTAAAGCTATTATTTAATTAAGAGTCGTCATAGTGGCAACCTAACCTAGTTGACTAGAGATCCCAAGATCTAGGTTTAATGGGTAAACCGAACTATGTAGTACCCAGTATAGCACTGAAGAGATATTTACTCCTAACCTTTCCTATGATGAGATAGTGTACATCTGCCGCGAGAATCAGGATAAAATACGCTTTTAATTACTTTTATATCTTAAAATACGTTCAAGGGGTGTATTACAGGATACTCTTGATAGAAGTCACCTACGTGAGTAAGAAGGGGGCCACTTTTGTGAGAATTTTAAAAGGCTAAATTCTCTAATATACTCACGAAACCAAGAGGTGTTTCAAGGCCAAAATGAACACAAACGTGAGAACCAATTATGTCTGAAGAGATATTTTATGAATTCTATTGTCTTGGTTTACACGAAAAGCTGACAGTTCAAAGACATCAAGTCTATTGACTAGCCAAGTAAATCCGATAGACTTTACTAGGGCAAGTTCAAAGCCACTAGGCTACTTAACTCGATGAAGTATCTTTTCTCATGTACTCGAACTAGTGTCTGCATATTCATAACATTTCTTTTTCTTTTTCATGTTGTAAAGCCAATTTTACATTCATGTAGGGGATTGTTGGAAATGGGTTTGAAAAATAAATATTAAAGTATTTTGAGGCTTAATTTAATGTGGGACCCATACTCTAAAAATTTTGGGTCCATGCACTAATGTGATCTCCTCCGCGAGGAGTATAACGTGGTATACTTATTGTTCAAATCCATTAAGAATTGAATGAGAAAATTGACTTTAAAGTCACCTACTTGCATTGTCCCACATAAAAGTTTGAAGGAAATGTGAAGAATTTATATATGGGATGTTTGCATAATAGGAAGGCCCCCAAGGGGAACCCTACTTTTGTGGAAGGGAGAGGACCTAGCCAAGGCTTGGTTCGAATCCACACGCGCGCCTTCACCGACCGACCAGGAGAGTTATATTTAAATTTCAATTTCAATTAGTATAAATAAACTTAATTTTAGAAAAAATATTTATAAAAATTTAAAATAATTTAAGAAGTTGTGGCAATTAGTTTTTTTTAAACAAAATTAATATGGCAATTAAAAAAATTATTATTACGAATCACATTAATTTTAACTTTAAAAATATTTTAAATTTACTTTAAAACGCTTATATTCCTAAAAGAGGTTGGACAACCGGTTGAGTGAATAAGTCGTAAATTTTAGGTTGATCGGTTCAATTGTGAAGAGTAGAGCCAGAGGCTGCCAAGAATAGAGCGGCCGAGCAACACTCTTATAATATTTTGGTTGAGTTTTAATTAAAACCCAATTTGATTTAGGAAAGTAAATATGAAGCAAGATCCCTTGGGGATCAAGTAATTAATGTATGCGGTAGATTTTCAAGTGATGTGTTAGAAGGGGTTTAACTTATTTACCCTAGTTTCCTAAATCTATATATAAGCAACTATATATCAAGGTTCTTCATTTGATGATGTTTATGCTTCAGCCTCCTTCAGTCATGAATGCCAAAACCCACCAGCACCTTACTTCTTCTTATTCTTCTTTCACCAAAACTAGAAAAATAGAGAAAACTCCTCATAAATCCCCTCCTCTTGTAAATTCTCTAAAATTGATTATCAAATTCAAAAATTCAAGGCCTTATGCGATTCTTCCTATGAGCAAATGCAGTGAATCAAGAAAGAGAAAAGAACCTACAGAGAAGAAAATCAACACGGGTATGAATTTGTATGATCAGACTTAGTTTAATATCAAGAAGAATACCCAAAACAAGAAAACCAAGATTCTTGATCCTCCTCCTCCTGCCGCTGCTACTTATATGGGTAATTCTAAGCAATCTCCTGATCCTGAAGATATCTGAGTGGCTAAACAACTTAAGAGTTTTAGTGTATATAGCCATCAAGAAGAACAAGAAGAGACGTTTATGGGCGTTTTAATTAAACTGACTCTCCTTGCTCCTGCTCATTAGATTATATTAGATATTGCTCCTGCAGTTGGAGAATTATTTTGTAACCTGTTGCAGAGAATTTATAACATTAGAAGTTGTAGCTTCTTATTTCAAAGTTTTAGAGTTTGCTATTGTCTACCACCGTATTTTTATGTGTCAATACTTTATGTTTGAGTTTTTTCGTGTCCGATAGATTGGATAAATTGTGATTTGGCTGTTGTTGGTACAATTAGTACTAAACTTTATACATATTGTGCCTTTATATTATATAGATATAAATGGTTTATATAATCACTCAATTTTACATTTCAGAAATATTAATTATTAGTGGTACGCATTTTATGTATATCATACTTGCTAGTATGTATGTTGCAGGGCATGCATTTCATGGGGACGGGGCTTGGCATTGGCTAGGTTTTATTTCTTTTTGTTATATTTATGTTAAGATCATTCAATTATGTTGTATATTTTATATTAAATTAGTCTAATTAGATCACGTGAATGATTTATATTAATTATAGGGGTGTAAATGAACCGAGTCGAGCCGAGTATTGAATTGCTCAGATTTTGTTCACAAAATTTATTGAGTATAAAATAAGGTTTGATTGAAGCTCGTTTAGCTACCGAGTCGAGCATGATCTCGAATCGAGCCCGAGTAGTTTGAACTTTTCGAATAAATATGATCCGAGTATCAATAGAAAATTGCAATTTGAGGAGGTTTGAGTAAATTATTGAACTTTAAAATTTACTCATATATATTTGACTCATTTATATTTCGAGTCGAGCTCGAATCGAAATTTTATTCGAGCGAGTACGAATCGAGCCCGAACTGTTTGCTCATTTTACAACCTTAATTAATTATTACTCGCTTATAAATTTCAGAAATAGCAATTCATTAGTGTTAATTAGGCATATTATGTAAGTATATCATACTTGACTGCAGGAGGCACTATCTAAGTATTGGTTCATGCATGGGGACAAGGCTCATCTTTTTTTAGTTTATATTTCTTTTGGTCATCCTTATATTTATGACTAAGAAGGTAGAAAAATTAAATTAAATTAAAAAAAAAGTCTTTTGGCTACTGAGTCACTAAACTTGGACTGTTACGTTGAGTCAGGACAAACTAAAATAACTTGGTGTTTGTCTTATTATATTTTTGTAAGACCCCAACTTTTATGAATAAAGATGAATTTTCTATAAATATCATTTTTGAATATTAAGGAGTGTATTTGATATAATGTTATAGTTGTGGGTAATATTTATAAATTTTGCAAAGCAAGTTGTTATATTATATTCGATTGGTCGGAAAATATTCGTTTTAACAGAGAATATTCGTACGACGAAAGAATCATTGTGGACCCCACAACGGAATTATTGTCGGAATAAGAAAACGCCAAAAATATCTTTTTATAAAAATAACGACGAAAGTTTTATCGTTAACTGTTGAAATACCCGGTGTTAAAAGTACAGCAATACGCGTGATTGCACAGTAGCACACGGTATTGATTATTGATGCTTACGTGAAAAGTCACTCAGTTTTGTTCAAATATTGCTACAGTACTTGCTGCATAGTATCTCACATTATTTAATTCAATTATTGTCAATATTTTATATATTATTAAATCAATAATTGAGATAACAAAGTTATTTATATTATTATTTACAATATTGACGATATCTAGAAAGTTCTGTCGAGGAGAGGTTTGGTCACCTAATTGCGCGCCAATAGAGAAAAATCCTTATTGAAAAGCCCCTTTTTTTTTGGGAATAATCTGGTTGTTAACTATTGCGAATAATAATAATGATGAATAAATGTTGTTAAACATATTGAGAGAATTTTTATGAAGTAGTTGTTGTAAATTTTGCTTAGTATTTGGACCCCCATTTACCCATTTTTCAAAATAATCGATAGAAAGTTATTCGATATATATATATATATATATATATATATATATATATATATATATATATATAATAAAGGTGGGGCCCACAGGTGGGGCCCATGTGTTGGATAATGAAATGGAAATGTGGGAGTCACGGATGGAATGTTGGAAAATGGTGGGATTATATATATAACTATATATATATATATAACATGTGGGGTGTGTGTATATTATATATATTGTTTGTGTGTGTGCTGTGTGTGTGAGTGTGTGTGTGTGGTGATAATGTGGGTAATGGTGGGATTTGGTGGTAATGTAAGAAATGGTGGGTTTTGGTGATGCCGTAGGTGGAAGGGTATATATATATATATATATATATATATATATATATATATATATATTATAAGTTTTGTTTTATTAGATTATAAATAGAATATATTATATTTTATTTAAAATTTTTTGTTTTATTAGAATATTTTATTTCACAGTAATGAATAATTAAATCAAAATTTTCTTCGATTTTCGCCCGTGAAGAATTCGTCGAATTCCTACTGTGCAGTCCGTGAATAAAATTTTTAAATAGTATCCTTCCATTCTCCTATAAATAGGATGCTTAGTTATAATTGAAAATCACACCAAAATCAGAGAATTCTTCTTCTATAATATTGAGCGTATTTCTTTATAGTTTTAAGAAGCTTTGAGAGTAGAAAATAGTGAAAGTTTTCTTCAAGAATATCTCTGCTATACTAGTCGGAATACTCTTCTTTTTAAGGTAAGGGATGTTATTTTTGTTCAATATTCATATGAAATAATATTTTCTTCCATACTCTGTAGTATGTAAGTAATATTATTTCGTTTCAGATTCTGAATTCTATCATCATTTTGTTAAAGTTTTGGCTTCTTTACTCCATGAAATTAGTAGAATATCCTTGATATTTGCGCTTCATCCAGTATCTTTTTATGAAAATTTTATTCTGAGCATTCTTGATAAGTTTTAACTTTTTCATGTCGGAGTACTGTTCATGGGGTACTATTCCCAAATTACTATTCATGGGGTACTATTCACTCAATTACTATTCACCGGGGGTACTATTCATAACAAAAATTAATTTTTTTCTGTCCAAATCATTTTTGATACAATATTATTCTTGAATTTTACTCCACAAAGCAATATCATGTTGACAATTTAGACATTATTGAATTCTGGATAAATTAAATTATAAATATTTAAAAATTTATCCTTTGCTTTCTTTTAATTGAATTCTTATATCATTGTCATCATCCTCATGCTTTTATTGTTATGAAAGTCATCTTTGGCCCATAGTGCATAGATGGACTTGGTATGATTATGACTAGGAATTATTCGGTATAATCATGACCGTAATGTTACAAATGATATGGTAAAAGTCCTCATTGGCCCGTAGTGCATTGATGGACAGTTGTTGGCATTATCATAACCATTGATGAAAACACGAATATCCTTGGCCCGTAGTGCATGGATAATTTGTGGTCGTGATACTAATGAATATCATTGGCCGTAGTGCATGGATGATTCGATGATGTGAATTATTTATTAAGCTGAGTCTCAGCGATAAAACTTTTGATAAACTTTTTAAATCATAGAAGATAGTAGATATCATGCTCTACTTGACTCTTCTAATGGATTGCTTGTTCCGCTGCAGTTAAACTTGATGTTTATTATATTTTATCAGTTTAACACTGTTGAAGGCTAACGATAATTTATTCAGCATTATCTTAGTCATAATATTTCTTACTGGGCTAGTTGAGCTCACCCTTTTCTTTCATTGTTCTCTTCAGGAAATGAGAATATAGCTGGGACTAGTCGGGGAACGGAGTGACGGTCCAGATGGTAGCATTAGTAGTCCTCACTATTCTGTGAAATAAAGTGACAATAAATATAATGAGGACTTATTTTGAGTTTGAATACTGCCTAGATGACAATATTTGTATTAAAACTCACAGCTTATGTTGTATAATTAAGTTTGTATTTGTATTCAGTACCATGTATTTGGCGACTCAGGATGGGTGATGTATATCTATTCTGGGGGCGTCACAATTGGTATCAAAGCTTAGAGATACGATCCCTGGCTGAGATGTGAGACAAGACCTAGGAGGGGAGAGACTGGAGTTTATTAGAGAGCCAAAATCACTTAAAGCGGAGGCCTGGATAAAGCAGATCACCAAGATATTTGATATCTTGGGATGCTCCGAGGAGCAAAAGGTTCACTTTGTCACCTTTATGTTGCGAAGAGAGGTAGATTACTAGTGGGAATCGGTAAAGCGTACTCAACCTACCGCACTGAAGATGTCTTGGGAGAAGTTTCAAGAACTATTTAACGACAAGTACTTTTCCGAAAGTATTCGTCACATGAAGGAGGTGGAGTTCATCAAGCTGGAGCAGAACAATATGACCGTGTCACAGTACGAAGCTAAGTTTGTCGAGTTGTCCCGGTTTGCGTCCCACTTGGTTGATAATGAGGAAAGAATGACGCGGATGTTTCTAAGAGATTTAAAACCCGAGATATGTCAATACTTAATTTCTCACAAACTTTGTTTGTATTCAGATGTTGTAAATAGGGCTCAGTTAATGGAGCGCAATAACGAGTCAACCCAACCAAGAGAGAGCAGTCGATAAAATGATAATACTAGTGGTAGTAGTCATCGAAGCGGCGGTGATAACAAACGTGGAGAGAATCAACATTCCAGAAATGGTAACCACTTCGGTGGTAATCATGGCCAAGACAATAAAAGTGGACATTTTAAGAAGATGAAATTCAACAATGATGGAAAGACGTCAGCACCAGTACCCGTTGTTAAGGAAGGAGAACGAATGTTTCAAATGCGGAGGGGAAGGACACATCAGTCCAAACTGTGCGCTGCAGTCTAAAACGTGTTACAATTGTGGAAGAGAATATCACCTAGCTCAATTTTGTCGTACAGGGAAGCCAAGTCAAGCTGGGATGGAAGCACCAAAGGCCGTCCTAGAAAAGTCAAAACCAGTAGTTCAAGGAAGAGTGTTTGTCGTAACCTCCCAGAAAGTAAGGAACCCAAACGAGGTCATCACGGGTAAGCTAATCATAAACTCTAGCAAAGTCTATAGCTTATTTGATACCGGTTCTACGCATTCTTTTATTTCTCTTGCTTGCGCTCAACGTTTAAATTTGACTCCGGAGAAATTAGACTTTGACTTATCTGTTGAAACTCCATTGGGAGAAACCTTCATCACATCCATTGTTTATAAGTCTTGTTTGGTTCAAATCGGTACCCTCACATTACCTGTCAATCTTATTTCATTGAAAATACTTGCATTTAACGTAATTCTAGGGATTGATTTGTTAACTACTCATCATGATAAAATTGATTATTTTCGTAAGGTTGTTAGCTTTTATATTCCTAACCAACCTATTATACGAATTCAAGCGACCAAACCATTAAAATCAATCACTGTCATCTCAAGCCATAAAGCTATTCATTTATTGAAAAACGGATGTCAAGCTTTCTTACCTCATGTCACAGATTTAAACAAAAATATGTCAGTTTTGAATGATATTTCTATTGTTAATAAATTTCCTGATGTATTCCCTGAAGAACTTCCTGGCCTACCCCCAGAGCGTGAAATTGAATTTTGTATCGACCTTGAACCCGGTACAAAATCCATTTCCAAAGCCCCATATCGAATGGCTCCTATTGAATTTCAGGAGTTAAAAACCTAACTGCAGGAATTGTTAGACATCGGTTTCATTCGTCCTAGTACGTCCCCTTGGGGTGCTCCTGTTCTATTTGTGAAGAAGAAAGATAGGTTTGATGCATAGCTTATTAAATTGAGGAGACTGATGAGACACAAAATATGAAAGTAGCAAATAATGCTCTTTAAATTGTCAAGTAGGTCAACAAACATTCTTCTCATTCTTCAAATATGCAACCTCCTTTTCACTCTTCAAATCTACAATTAAAGGCTAAAAACATTTATTACGCTTGATGGTTTGATGTATAGCTCATTAAGTTGAAGAGACGCAAAATATGAAAGTAAAAAATAATGCTACTACTCTTGGAGAAGCTCTAAGTTAATATTGGTGAAAAATCTTTCAGCTCAAGTTTATACGCATATAATAAGAAAATTTGTTTAGCATTAAATAGACACGAGCACGTATTTTTCATAATCTTCAAGTATTCAAAAGAGTTGAATAAATTCCTAACTATTACTCTCACCATATAATTAGTCAATTTACTTAAAAATCAAATTAACTACACAAACTAAAATAAAATAGCATTACCATAACCCAAAAATTTAACCAAAAAAATGACACGTGTTATTTTCTCTAAACCTATAACTCCCATAAACGGGTCTGACCATTAAATCTTTATTTAAAAATTTATGTGTACAAATGGTAATGCACACTAGTCATCATGCATGAAGTGCTTTCATATTTTTTCCCTCAATAATTTGTAGTTATGAAAAACTGTTTAACTAATTTGTATAGGTATTATAAGTATGATAATATTAATCATGCTTTATTTATGGCATGTACTAATTGGATGAATATAGTATATAAACAGAGGAAAGGATGAAGACATGGTGAAGTATATGACTTAAATTTGAATTATAATTCAAATTACGATTTACAGTTAACCATATTTTTTACTCATTCCGTTCAAGTTTACTTGTTCTAGTTTCAAAATATATGCATATTAAGAAGGGGGGAAATTGACTCCAAAGTACTCATCTCAACTATTCTATATATTATCATCTTTTTTGTTTTAATTAATCTCCTAATTAACTAATAAAATAAAGGAGAGAGAGGTGGAAAAAAGAATATAGTTGTGCTTCCAATATCAAAGTTAATAGTGTTACACTTTTCAGTGTATGTCATGTAGTTTTCAAAGATTTTTTTTTATAAAGTTAAATGGGGGTAGTATTAGAAAAATAAGGTCAAAATAGCATTAAAATGAAAAGATGACAAATAGATTTAGAAAAACCAAAAAAAAAATTAGGACAACTAAACTTAAATGGAGGAGGGAGTATCATATATTTAGGATATTGGAGTAAGCTAAATATGGAGTTGTTAGTAACTCACTTATAGTCTATCCGAAGTCGTTTCAACAAAAATAAAACTAGTTGTAGTATCATTTCACTTGTAAATTTTTGAAATAGCAAGTTATTAGTTCAAGGCATTTAATTTTATGTATACCACGCTTGTATATATGTTGCAGGGATGCGGGAGACACCATATAAGAAAGTAATAAAGGTCAACTTATTAGATTATAGAAATGTTGCAGGACTTAAACCACTTCTTACTTCTAAACCTACTGGTCTGCCTATTTCCTGCTGCCAAAGTTCTTGATTAATCATATAAACCATCTGCTAAAGTGGCTCGAGATCGTGTTACTATGCCTTTAGTTGAAGGTGGGCTGGGGATAGAAAAGGTTAAAGATTGGAACAAAGCCTAGATCTTGTTGCACCTTTGGCAAGTTATATGTTTCAATCGCTCCCCTTTTGGGCTGAATGGGTTCATAAAACTCTTCTTCATAAGCATAATATATAGACTGCTCCTATTCCATCCGATGCATATATCGTGGATCTGACATACAATTCTCAATCTCAGAAGCTTGGCTATGAATTTTATAAAGTATAAAGTGGGTAATGGACATAATTAGCACTGCATTGCCCCGATTGTCTCTCATTCGGGCCAATCTTTCACTGCTAAAGTCAATGATATCATCCAGCAATGTTCTTGGAATACTCTAATTTCCAACTACCTTAGCTTGATGCAAATGAAGGAAAAACTTCTTCAGATCCCTTTGCCTTCAATTGGTCCAGATCAGATTTTCTGGGCTAGACACTCATTGTTAAAGCTTCCACTATTTGGTACTCCATCCGCAGTTAAGACAACCCTGTCCCCTGGTATAAATGGATTTGGCACCGCTCGCAGGTTCCCAGATTTCTTTCTTCCTCAGGCTAGTTATGCATAAACTATTGGTAACATGGCCTTTAGATGTATGCTCTTTGTGCAACCAGGCTCCTGAATCCTTTTCTTATATATTCTTTGACCGTAGCTACTCGCGGGCTATGGTAAGCTCTGTTATGGCTTATCAAGGCTGGTTTTGAATTCCTTTTCATTGGGACCAATTACTGTAACTTATTCAATACACCCGTATGGATCGAATGTCATCCCAAATCATCAAGTTTTTTTTGGCTACTATGGTATACAAAATCAGGAATGAACGAAACCGAAGAATTCATGGTGAGACTCACATAGATGCTAATATCTTTGCTCAAGACAGTATTAAAATTGTAAAATGTAAATTGTATTCTGTTAAAAAATTTGGCTCATATGTTGACAAACATCCTTATCTTAGGATTTGATTATTATAGTCTTTTGCCTATAGCAATGACATCATTAATTTTGTCTCTTGTGGGAAAGGAAATCATACCTTGCTAGGGTTAGGGTTTTGTATTGGCTAAGGAGGAGAGAAATCCATGAAGAGTACAGAATTGATTGATAAATTAAAGAGAGGAGAAGAATAGGTGAGCGATTACTCCAATGACATGTGACAGAACTCCTAGAATCCGAGAACCTTGTTAGGGTAGCAAGGATTCAGAGAGCCTTCTTGAGGGCTTCGGGTTGAGAGATAATCTCCAAGTCTTTTAGTCTTACAAAAGGTCCAAGAGTCCAAAGTGAGGTCCCCCCTTCCCAATGGAGAGGAATGGGTATTTATAGGATTTTCTGGAGAGTGATCACGTGCTAGACACATGCCCTCGGGAACGGCCTGGTTGTCAGTACTGTGATTCTGTAATATTATTTGTGAATAATTAATTATTGATTTATATGATGAGGAAAATATTCATTTTATGTGGATATAGTTAGAGAAAAATTTTAAAGTGACAATTGTTAAAAAATCGATATTTTATCTTTTTCTGATAAAATAATATTTTATTATTATAATATATTAATGGTGATATTTTTACAATGAATGTGGGATATATGAGTATATGAGGAGGAAGAGTATTTTGTGGCATTAAATGATTAACACATGTTTTGTGTGTCGGTGGACCCCAGTAATTGACTGAAATTTGATTACAGCCTATAAAATCGTTCGATTGTGGATTTCGGTCAATTTTTGTTTGGAATTTGAAAAAACTTTCTTCTGCAAAGTTGTAGAGAATTGAATTTTCTATACAAAAATTGCAAGATTTGAATTTTCTGACAAAAGGGCTATTTGTTATGAATTATTGAAATTTTGAAGTTCCAAAATAATTAATTTTTGGGAGTTTTAGTTAATTATTTTGAAAAAAACATTTTTTGTGCAATTAGTGGGCTCACATGTGTTATAAATGATTTGAATTCAGATCTTCAAAGGTGGGCTTGACAAAAATTTAATTATATTAATATTTTATTAAATTTTCTGCTTTGGTGTTCTAAACATTTTCCTATAAATAGGGTGCTTAGGTTAGAATTGAAAATCACACCAGAAACTGAAATCTTCTCTCTTTCTCTCTAGATATATTGAGCGTATTCTTGTAAGTATTTTAATACTTTGAGTGTTGCTATACGGTGCAAGTTCAAGTCATAGCCTAAATCCGGTGTTTCAACTAGAAGTACTGTCTTTACGAGGTAAAGGATGTTATTTTATTCGAAAATGATATTATTTCTTCAATATCATTATGAAGAAATATTGGTTAGAAATTTTTATCAAATTTGAAACTTTTAATGTCGGGATTACTATTCACAAGTTACTATTCACGAGTTACTATTTACCGAAAAATAAAATTTTCTTCTTTTCGTCCAAAATATCTATTCTGGATACTAGCTTTGATTGTATTCATGTTTTGATCATTCTTGAATTTTACTCTACTATGATTATTTATGAGGTATTTTTGGACATGGAATAGCTGAAATACGAATCCTTAATATTTACTCTTTTGTTTCACTGGATTTATTTTTTTTTAAATATTTTTCATCATCCTCAGTCCTAAATGATGATATAACTGAATATCTTTGGCCTGTAGTGCAAAGATGAATGATTTCTGATGAATATCTTTGGCCCGTAGTGCAAAGATGAACAGGTGTTTAGATGAACATGACCAACTGATGAATATCTTTGGCTTGTAGTGCAAAGATGAATATTGATTGATGTTACAGGGATAAAATGTTGATGATGGACTTTTTAATTCATAGATAATCGTAGATTTCATTCTCTACGTAACTCTTCTATGAATTATTATTTTCCGCTGTGAATATTGATTTAAAACTTGTTGTCTATTGTATTCTATTAGATTTTTCCCTGTTGAAGACTAACGATAATTTGTTCTGTATTATCTTAGTCATAATGTTCTTTACTGGGCTAGTTGAGCTCACCCTTTTTCCTTTTTGTTCCATTTTTCTCAGGAGGCGAGAATGTAGCGAGTACTAGTAGGGGTATGGAATGATAGTTCTAGAAGTTATTTTAGTAGTCCTCACCATTTTTGTGAATTAATGTATCAATAATTGTAATGAGGAATTATTTGAGTTTGGATATTGTCTAGATGACAATATTTGTATTTAAACTCACAGTTCTTATGTTATAATAGTAAAGATGTAGTTGTTTCTATACCATGTATTTTGGCGACTCAGAATGGGTGTTGTATACCTATTTTGGGGGAGTCACATTAGTCATCAGAGTAATGCCCAGATCGTCCTGCCCTTCTAGCCACCGATCTAATCCCTCAATCAATTCCCAATATGAGTTACCTCCACGTGTCTTCTTCCTCGGGACACGTGAAAGATTCTCTCAAGTTTTGCTTGTTTATTTCTGGCTCTTCCGTTTGTCATTTAATTCTTTAGGTCGTATGTGAACCCTAATTTGTAATTAGGCTTACATTTGCCCCCTGCACGTGAGTCACACCTTTGGAGTGGCGATCGTGCAAATGACTTCGAGTCTTTGAGGTCCTACTTCAAATTTCTGAACAATCCGCTTAGTTTGATCTAGTAAGTCCTCTAGTCGTGTTGATTTTTTGTTTGGTTAATTCTTCGTGATTGCTTCATCGACTTCTCTTTTTAGGTAATAACTGTAGTATTTTTTTTTTAGACCACAACACTGCATCGAGGAAACATCTATTCCAGGCCATTTCACCTTAATAAGGATCTTGGCTCGGATAGTCTCAAAGAGAAGGCAACACCACAACGAAGAAGAATCCATTCCGGGCCATTTCACTTTAACAAGGATCTTGGCTCGGATATTCTAAAAAAAAGGTAATACAGCAAGGAGAAAGTATCTATTCCGGGCTATTTCACCTTAACAAGGATCTTGGCTCGGATATTCTCAAAGAAAAGAGGTAACACCGCAACGAGAAATAATTTATCCTGGGCCATTTCACTTTAACAAGGATCTTGGCTTGTATATTCTCAAAGAAAGGACAACACCGCAAGGAGGAAGAATTTATTCTGAGCCATTTCACCTTAACAAGGATCTTGGCTTGGATATTCCGGCGAAGTAGCATTTATTCCAATTAGTTGATTCAATGAGCAAGGAGAAGTTAAATGTATGAGGGGAGAGCTCCTTAGCTGGCTAAACCCTACGGGCCAACCCCTAGGGGAACCAACCTAGTGACCTCCTCCTTAACATTTTTTCGTTCTTCCTCTACCTTATTTTTATTTGAATGGCTCCTAATACTTGTGCTCTTTTTTGCTTCTTCTTTCAAGTGTTTTTAAGCTTAAATCTCAGACTTCCTTCTTTTCTATGATAAGCATTCAAGTTCAAATGATTTCCTTGCCATCATTTTTCTTGCTCTTTAGAGCCCTTATGCTGAATTCTTCTTGGTTGCAGGCCTTTGATCTCCATTGAACATTCTACAGACCCAGAAACTATCATGGAGGCCCCGTTCCTCAGTGATTGGGGAAGGGCTCCCCTCTTTTGGTTCATCCCAACTTTTTTAGGAGCAAGTTTAGGCTTATGACTGTACAACTTCTCTCTCGCCAGAGAAAGAAGGTTTATTTCTATATGTTGCGGCTTGCGGAGATTTGGGTGACTTTCCCCATTTTGTTTGCATTCACCGTATATGTATAGAGAAATAAGAGTACCCTTTCAGTCCCCTTCACTTTTTGTCTAATTCATCTAGCCACCTTCAAGAATGGCAGCATTGGATCAACGAGATACTTGGGAATTTTAATTATGTGGATGTACTAAAGGAAAAGCTGACATTCTTCGTTGCATCCAGCTATGCAGGGACACTCGTATCCAACAGAACCATGGTGCTCCTCTGCATGCATATTTGTCACTACTTGGGGGGAATGCACCTCTACTCTAGAGGATGTCTATGTCATCTACCAGTAAGCATTTTCCCCCTGCGCGTGAGTCACGCCTTTGGTGAGATGATCGCGCAAAATATTGTTAAGTGTTGAAGTCTACACTTCTTGAAGCTTGATGTTTTGCAAGCCTCGAAAACGAAAGTCCCAGGAGAGGGAACCTCTAAGGGAACAAACCCTAGGAGGGCGAGCCCTAGAGGAGCTCTCCCAGGATATCTTGGAAAATCTTTGATCTAATCCTTCTTACCCTATCTTAAAATTTCTCTTTTCTTTAGAATCAAGAAGTCATCGAGAAGACCAATGTTGATGAAGAGGATGATGATGTTCCCATTAGGCTCTTTGTGAGTACCACAAATGGGGTAGCAGCGGTGGCTTCCATTAATTGCGAGGTGTCCCGACATATCACTATTTATATTAAGTCTTTTTTACCAGATGATGATTGTGTATGTCTTGATGCTAAGGATTCTTCGTCTGATGTAAGCTCGGATGGCCTGCTGTAGGTGGTGCAGCACTTTCTTCACGCCTTTCTACAACTTCTCCACATGAAAGTTTTGAGGGTACCGATGAGACTCCTGCTTCTTTGAGGAGGAATTCTTTTGAGACTATTGTTGATGTTCATCCTCCCAAGGAGGATTCTGCCGAGTTGGTGATTGCTCGGGAGGGTATTATGGATAGCACTTTGGGTGGGTTAAATGACCTTCCATCTCTCGTGGTATTTCCTAACTCTCCTTGGACATGCCTCCCTTCCATGCTAGGTTGGATATCTTTATTTCCAATCATCATGTTGTTGCACTTCGTTCGGAATTCACTTCACGTCTCCATGAGAATGACTTACTTTATGTAGAGCTTTAGGAGCTTCAACATGCCATAGATAAATTGAAGACCAAGCTTTTGGGAAATTGAGTCAGATGCTAAAACCTTGAAGGCTCAATAGCCTCCAATACGAAGGCTCAGGGCACCACATCATTGTCGACTTGGAGGCTTTAGCTATTCCCCTCTCTTCAGTTCGACAGGTCATGACCTTTAGATCATGAACTTTCGTAGTTTTTTTCATTTCCTGTATCAGAAAATTCATGTACATATATTTCATTCATCAAATTGTAGTTTCTTTTATCCTTATTGATTGCCTTTAATTTGAATGATTCCTTAAAACTCAATATTTATCATTGAATCTCAAGTTATTCAAATTAATACTCCAAGACAACAATAGGTATTATAAACAATTAAACATGAATTTTGTCAAAAACATGTATATATATTTTTCACAAACCAACACTTGAATTCATACTTTTTTTTAAGAAATCAAAAAAACATTCAAGTATAAGTGAAAATTTATCAATTCATTGATAATCAAATTGCTTTTAACAAAAAGCATAACGTTTCATATAATAAATCTTGATTTTGTCGAAGAAAGCATAACGTTCGCCACTTTTAGAGATAAAGTATAACTTTCTTACTTTTTTCGAACAAAGCATAACGTTCACCACTTTCAGAGATAAAGTGTAACTCTTTTTTTTTAGTTTAAGGGCTGATACTCAGGTGCCTCAATTACTTTTGAAGTTAAAAGTATAACTTACGAGGACTTATAGTCAAGTGCCTCATTCATTTTTGATGATAAAGTGTAACACTCGGGTGCCTCGTCACTTGGGTCATCCAATTTCTTGGCAAGTGCAGCCTACAAGGACTTGAAATCGGGTGCCTCGTTACTTGGATCGTTCAATTTATTGGCAAGTGCAGTCTGCGAGGACTTAACGACCATTTAAAGTGGACCACCATTTTGGGTGGATTTTTTTATTTTTATTTTTTTTGTCAATTCTTGTGCCTCCTCCCTTGGTCATCCAATTACTTGGCAAGGGATACTCCTGAGGACTTAAACCACCATTTTTGGTGGACCACCATCTTGGGTGGATTTTTAATTCGTCTATTCTTGTATCTATAGTTCAAACTTCTTTCGATGGTAGAGCCAGTATATATTTGGGTTGTCCATACTCTTGACTACCGGGACGGTACCATGAGTGATAGTGTTGCACGTTTCTTTTCCTAGTTCAATCAATCCAGCCACCAACTTTTCATGGTATATACTCCGCAGACTGTAACAGTCCATAGTGGAGTGTCCTGCGTATTGGTGGTATATAAAGAAGTCCGTCCTTCTTTTCATCTCTTCTGTTACGACCAACCGGGGCCTTGGAGGATTCACCACTCCGTGCTCAACCCATTATTCGTACAGGCCCCTGAATGCCTTCTCACTGCATGTGATAGCCTCCGGAACTAGCATTCTGGTATACTTGTCCCCATACTTTTCTCTACTTCGCTCAAATTTCTCATTCTTCTCCTTCTTGCCCCATTGTGGTTTTGACTGAGAATCCGCCAAAGCCACAGTTGATGTTCTCTTGCCCTTCCATGTAACTATCGCATGGCTGATGGGCAATGTCATGATTCCTCCCAAGTCTTGTGCAAAAGATGAGAGGGTCGCAAATGAATCACAAGCCTTGGTAATGAGGTGGGGCTTGAAGGCGTTTAAAGCACCATTGTTACATATGCTAACCAAGTTCTTTTCTTTAATTGGCTCTACACACTTCTATGCTTGGGCCCTGAACCTATCCACATAATCTGGCAACTCCTCGTTTGGCTTCTGCTTGAATCGCATGAGCTCTACGATGGTTACCTGTTTCTGCATATAGAAAAATTTCTTAAAAAATTATAATTTTAGATCATCCCAATCATGGACTGATCCCTTATCCAAGTTATAATACCAACTGAAGGCATTATCCATCAATGTCTTGTTGAATTCCCTCATCAATAAATTGTGATTGTTCATTTTATGATATCCTAACCATGGAGACATCGACTCCACAAACCTGGCAATGTGTTCCCTGGCATTTCCTTTCTCCCCATTGTATTTCGGAAATTGCGGGGGATGCTCGATATACCCTGTCGGGTAAGGTTGTCTCCGAATATGTGACGGGTAAGATGGAGTAAAGTCTAACTTTGAAGGTCGGGATGTCTGCCTGCGAAATTGATTGATCACATCGATCATATCATCCTTTGTCACATATTGGCTCGTGGTATGGACTCTCTGTGGTGTTGTGATGTATGGCTGCGGCTGCATTGGCCGTGTGTATGGTACAGAAATTGGTTGATGTACACTGGCATCATGTAAATTCTGTATCGATTGTGCTTGTGAGCTGGCTTGTTGGACGAGGCTTGGGATGGTTGGTACCTGCACTTATGAAAATGTGGGGATAGTGGTCGAAATGATGTTTGTCTGAGGCTTGCTGACTTCAAGTATGGGTTGTGGCACGTCACCACTATTCTGAGGTTCCAAGTGGATGATTGGAATGAACTGATTCTCCGTCAATGGAGGTGCAGTTTGATTCTCCTTATTGTTGCTATCGTTGTTATTGTCCTCCACTCCTGCTTGTTCTCCCTATGAATTGTCTGGAAACATGGCCTTGAAAGCGGGGATCTGCATCAACTGCTGGCGAAAATTTCCCATTTCCTCTTGCTTCCTCTGCATCTTCAGCATCATAGCCATCATCATCCTTTGTCTTTCCTGTGCTTCCTTCAAAGCCTTGAGCATCTCCAGTTGCACAACATTTGTCTGCTCTCCACTTTCTTCCTCGCCTGGCCTTCCCGCACCCGTCTGCCTGACATTAGTTGGTTGTTGATCAGCCATGTATGGTGATGTTGAACTTCCTTCTGAGGCGTCTTCATGGATGGGTTGATCGAGATTTAGATTCACACCTTGGAAAGCTTGACTTGTTTGCCTTAGAACTAGATCCGGTGAGGTAATGCTATTTGTTGGTGAAGCTCTTCTTGTTGTTCTCCCACTTCGAGTTGTGGGCATACCCTTCACGAATTCTACACCTCCCCAACAGAGTCGCCAAAGAAATATGGGTAAGGAAATCGTACCTTGCTAGGGTTAAGGTTTTGTATTGGTTGAGGAGGAGAGAAATCCACGAAGAGTACAGAATTGATTTATGAATTAAAGAGGGGAGAATAATAGATGAGCGATTACTCCAACGACGCGTGACAGAACTCCTAAAATCCGAGAACCTTGTTAGGGTAGCAAGGATTCATAGAGCCTTCTTGAGGGCTTCGGGTTAAGAGAGAATCTCCAAGTCTCTTAGTCTTCCAAAAGATCCAAGAGTCCAAAGTGAGGTCCCCCCCCCTTCCCAATGGAGTGGAAGGGGTATTTATAGGGTTTTCTGGAGAGTGGTCATGTGCTAGCCACATGCCCTCGGGGAAATTCCAAATTTACCCTTAGTCATCAAAGTAATGCCCAGATCGTCCTGCCCTTCTAGCCACCAATCCTTCAATCAATTCCCAATATGAGTCATCTCCACATGTCTTCTGCCTCGGGACACGTGAAAGATTCTCTCAAGTTTTGCTTCTTTATTTCTGGCTCTTTCGTTTGTCATTTAATTCTTTAGGTCGTATGTGAACCCTAGTTTGTACTTGGGCTTACATTTGCCCCTGCACGTGAGTCACACCTTTGGACTGGAAATCATACAAATTACTCCGAGTCTTTGAGGTCCTACTTTAAATTTCTGAACAGTCCGCTTAGTTTGATCTTGCAAGTCCTCTAGTCGTGTTGATTTTGCGTTTGGTTAATTCTTCGTGATTGCTTCATCGACTTCTCTTTTCAGGTAATAACTGTAGTACTTCTTTTTCGGACCACAACACTACAACGAGGAAGGTTCTTGGCTCGGATAGTCTAAAAGAGAATGCAACCCCACAACGAAGAAGCATCCATTCCGGGCCATTTCACCTTAACAAGGATCTTGGCTCGGATATTCTCAAAGAAAAAGGCTTTACCGCAAGGAGAAAGTATCTATTCCGGGCTATTTTACCTTAACAAGAATCTTGGCTCGGATATTCTTAAAGAAAAGAGGCAACACCGCAACGAGGAAGAATTTATTCCAGGCCATTTCACCTTAACAAGGATCTTGGCTCGGATATTCTCAAAGAAAGGACAACACCGCAAGGAGGAAGAATTTATTCCGGGTCATTTCACCTTAACAAGGATCTTTGCCAAAATTTGTCAACATTTTCCGCTTTAGTTTTTCACGTATCTTTGCCAAAAATTCTTCTGTCTTTCTATTTCACAAAAGTACAAAGTTACTGAACTATTCAAAATGTGTATAATTTTTTTTCTAATCGAATTTATGCAACACTGATTCAGAACTTCAAAGTAAAAATTGTACTCAAGACTAATTAGATTAAGGTCCAACCTTTTTCCAAAACTATCTACATTCCTTAATTCTATGCTTTTTGTAAGATACAAAACATTAATTTTTCAGCTTTTTGTTTAGTAGGTTGAGTTGCCACCATTTGAAACAAAGAAATGGTACTCATCTCATCTATTATGATCAATTATTATTGTGTCATTTTATACTACCATTAAAATGAGACCGACTCTTTTTTGGAATTTTTTGAAAAAAGAAACTCTTTTTTGGAACGAGGGAGTATTCAGTAACTCAAAGGTCAAATGCCATTGATTAGTCCAGAGATTAACATGGTTTTGTGTGCATGGAAAGCTTGGGAAATATGCATTCAAGATTTGTTCACATTGTTCTTACTCGCACTTGTGCTCCTTAGACAGAGCCAGCATGAGCGGGAAAGTCGACAGCCCTCGCCCCCGAACAGAAGGGCCCCAAATTTTATATATATATATATATATATATATATATATATATATATATGGTTATATGTATATACACAGCTGTGTATTACACAGTCAGGCTATGGTGACGGCTTTTTTGGGTTATGACGAAGGTTCACCCGTCACCGTAACCCGGAATAGCTATGGCGACGAGGGCGACAGTACCCATCGCTATAGCCCAAAAAACCCAGAACAATTGTGTACATTTGATTGAAAATTTTAGCTTTATGAATACTAGAAGAAGTATTTTTCAATGAATGTATTCTCATATATTTTTTGTAGTCAAACTTCTCATATATTTTGTTGTAGTTGAACTATTATATTTTAAGCTCCGGAAAGACACTTTTTTGGATACAACTTGTAGTTTTTATTTTTTTTATTTTTACATTTTTTTTAAGTGAGACAATGTTTCGAAGAGGGTCTGATTTTCGGGCACCAAAATCTCAGGAGCGGCCTTGTCCTTAGATTAGTTATTGTTTAAAAGTTGTTATATTGACTACTTATGTTGTTTGTTGGATTTTTTAAGGTTATGGCTAATTAACTGTTAGCGCACCATTATTGTAATTAGTCAATTATTTTCAACTCCTTAGAAAATTAAACATATATACCAGTTAACTAGTCCTCTGTTTCTAGTTATGTATTGTACTCTTTTGTGGAGAAGTCAAAACAATAGAATTTGAAGCTTCCGGTATAAAATTTGAGTTACTCATTACTTGATCATTAAGATGCTTTGATTATTTACCATTGTAAGTATGTGTTCGAATATGTTCACCTCCTACGTTGTTACTACAGCCGTCCCCAAAACTAACCTATTTCCTATAAATTAGCAATTTTGATTGTATGTTGCAAGGTTGAATTAAGGAGACACCATCTAAGTATATGTTTCAGCATATGTTTCTTTTTGCCATATATCCTTATACTAGGAACCAAAACAATCCTTTCCCTTAAAAACAGTGAGAAGCTCATTAAAAACATGGTTGTTGTGAAGGTAAATTGTAAAATTTAAATAATGTATCTATGGTGAAAATATGTTCTGATAGACAAGTAAAAGTTTTATTTTAATGTTGCATGTCTCTAATCATGTATATTGAAATTGTAAACGAGCCTCCGCTCAACTTGTTGAAACTTGACTCAACTAGTTTCGAATTTATTTACCGAGTTAAACTAAACTCGGACAAGTGATCGTGTTTGTTTAATTAAACAAGTCGAGCTCGAACTATAATTTGTCCGACTCGAACTCAGCTCGTTTAAATTTAATTTGACTCGCTAAGTTCAGCTTGATTACAGACGTTAGATTTTCATCTTCATGTTATTATAACATACATGTTGAACATGCAAACATATATAACCTACACATTTTATCCTTTTTAAAATTACTCCCACTGACCTTCAAGTATATGCATTGATCCACTATATTTTTTTTTAAATCAAAATTATTCATCACCTCGTAAAACTTAAGATGTCATTGTCGAGAAGCCTATTTTAACCCATAGATGGACTTCTTAAGTCTACATACCATATGTTCCTTACCTTTAACAAGAAGACCTTCTGATGGTGCCATATAGACATTCTCATGCAAGTTACCATTAAGGAATATGGTTTTAACATCCATTTGATGTAACTCTAAATCATAATGAGCTACTAGAGTCATGACTATTCTAAATAAATCTTTCCTGGATACTGGAGAGAAAGTTTTATTATAATCCACACATTCCTTTTGACTTTTAACATAATTTGACACATAGGAGAGAGAAAGCTAACATGAAATTTTTATGCATGATGTAGCACACTTAAGTGGAAATGAACAAATATTATGTAGAAAATGAAAGAAATTCTTTTAAAATAAAATATAAAAAAAATTAGTAAAAAATATATAAAATTAAATAACATAAATCAAAAAAAATATTTAATTATTTTATAATTAATATCAAATAAGTTTTTATGTAATTATAAGAAAATTTAATTAAGGAAATTATAAATATTATTGTTATTACATGTATTATTATTATTATTATTATTATTATTATTATTATTATTATTATTATTATTATTATTATTATCGATATTATTATTAATATTATTATTATCTGTATTATTATTATTATTATTATTATTATCGATATTATTATTACTATTATTATTATTATTTTTATCGATATTATTATTATTATCGGTATTATTACTATTATTATTATTATTATTATTACTATTATTATTCTTATTATCAGTATTATTTTTTTTTATTGATATTATTATTATTATTACTATTACTATTATTATTATTATTGGTATTATTATTATCGATATTATTATTATCAGTATTATTAATAATATTATTATCGGTATTATTATTATTAGGGCTATATGTATATACACAGTTGTGTATTACACAGTAGAGCTATGGTGACAGGTTTTTTGGGCTATCGCGACGGTTCACCCGTCGCTATAGCCCATAATAGCTATGGCCACAGGTGAAACCGTCACTATAGCCCAAAAATCTGCCGCCATAGCCGACTGTGTAATACACAGCTTTGTACATACATTTTTTCCTTATTATTATTACTATTATTATTATTATCGGTATTATTATTATTATCAGTATTATTATCATCATCATCATCATTATTATTGAAGGTCACGTTGGATCATTTTTGCCACATCAGTTTTTTTTTTTCAACTCAGCATCGTATGTGTCAAATTTCGTTAAAAGTAACGATTTTTCTAACGGTTTGTAAGAAAACTAAAGTTCTGTTAGTTGATTGTAAGAAAAAAAGTTTAGCGACTCATTTGTAAGTTGAACCAAAGTAGAGTGACTAAACAAGCATTTATCCCAATTCTAAATTATGCTTGTAAAAAATGTATTTAAAACACATATTATGTCTTTTTTTAAATCTAAATTGGAAAGGCAGCCAGCCCAGTCTTGTCTATTGAATGAATAAACCGTGAGTAATTGCTAGCTTGAGCAGTTCAACTTTATTTCGGTTAAAGTATTACTACTTGGAGAGATCGGCAAGAGCAAAGCAACAATTTGATTAAAAACCCAATTTGATTTCTGGAAGGTATTTCAAACAAAATCTCTAGATAATCTCAATAATTAATCTATCTGATTTAGGAAAGGAAATTTCTCTTCCATCTCTTAATTGGTAATCAAGTAAACTCATTTTCCCCGTATGTATATATATATACGGTCCGAATCTTAAGCTCACTCCTTATCTAGCTCACCTTGCTCACCCCCTATAACGACGGGCCGGGCGACGATTCGGTCCGTCGCTATAAGACGACGGTTCAATATATAGTCGCCCGGTCCATCGCTAAAGGGGGGTGAGACCATAAACCCTTACCAAGAACCAGGTTCATTAAGATTTAAGCTTCAGTGATGAATCCGAAAAAGCAGTTCCCTTCTTCTCCTTTTTCTAATTCTTCCTCTTTTTCCACTATAACTAATAAAGCAAAGAAAACCCATCAAACCCATCTTGTTCTTGTTCTAAGTGAGGAATGAAATAAATCAAGAAAAATAAAGAAACCCGAGAAGAAAATTAATTTGGGGTTGAGTTTGTATGATGATTCTTCCTTTAATTTCAAGATTCTTAATCCTCCTGCATACATGGGTTCTAAGAAATCTGCTGAAGATATTCAAGTGGCTAAAAAACTAAGGAGTTTCAGAGTTTATAGCCATTAAGAAGAAGAGGAGAATCATTTGGGCATTTCAACAAAAATTAAACTGTTTGATGATCCATGGAAAATCAGGAAAGTTCTGACATAAAGTGAGTGCAACCATATGTGTAGGCTGATGTTGCCTAAAGATTTGGTGGAGAAGAATATCATTGATGTTTGGAATCATGTTGGGCTTACAGATTACGTTGCGAAAATCTGGACCCCAGATGGGGTTGATGTTAAGGTATTGGATCATGACAGGGAAATTGAGTTTCACATGACATTCAAGAACTTACACTCAAGTGACTGCTATATCTTTGGTTACAACTGTAAGACCCCGAATTTTATGAAACGAAAATATTTAATTTTCGTATAATTATTATTCTATTTAGTAAATGGTTAAATTGATAAAATGTTAAAGTTGTGGGTAATATTTATAAATTTTGTAAAGTATGCAAGTTGTTATAAAATATTCGATTGGTCAGAGAATATTCGTTTTAACAGGAAATATTCGTATGACGGTATAATCATTGGTGGACCCCACAACAGAATTATTGTCGGAGTTAAAAAATGACAGAAATATCTTTTTATGAAAATAACGGCAAAAGTTTTACCGTTAACTGTTGAAATACCCGGTGTTAAAAGTACAGTAATACGCGTGGTTGCATAGTAGCACACGGTATTGAATATTGATATTTACGTGAGAAATCACTCAGTTATATTCAATTATTGCTACAGTAATTGCTACATAGTATCTCGCGTTATTTGATTTAATTATTGTTAATATTTTATATTATTAAATCAATAATTAAGACGACAAAGTTATTCATATTATTATTTGTAATATTGACGATGTCTAGAAAGTTCTATCGAGGAGAGGTTTAGTCACCTAATTGCGCGTCAATAGGGAAAAATTCTTATCAGAAAGCCCCCTCTTTTCTGGAAACGATCTGGTTGTTAAATATTACGAATTATAATAATGATAATAAATGTTGTTAAAAATATTAGGGGGATTTTTATGAAGTAATTGATGTAATTTTTGCTTATTTTATGGACCCCCATTTACCCATTTTTTAAAATAATCGGTAGAAAATTATTCAGTATATATATTTATATATTATTAAGAGGTGGGGCCCATATGTTATGATAACATATGGTGGAGCACACGTGTGGAGGACTTTTGGGGGAGGAATATGAAAAATGTTCACGGGTGGGAGTTTGTTTTCAATAAACATGTGTTTATATATATATATATATATATATATATATATATATATATATATATATATATATATATTATAAAATTTTGTTTTATGTAATTATTATATTATTATTTGAAAAATCTGGCGTCTATGATGTTGCAAATTCAGCCCGTGAAATTTTTTTCACTGTTGGTCCGTGAAATATTTTCTAAATAGTATCCTTTCCATTCTTCTATAAATAGGATGCTTAGTTAGAATTGAAAATCACACTAGAATTAGAGAATTCTTCTTCTATAATATTGAGCGTATTTCTATCGAGTTTTAGGAAGCTTTGAGTGTAGAAAAGAGTACAAGTTTTCTTCAAGAATATCCCCGCTATACCAGTTGGAATACTCTCCTTTTTAAGATAAGGGATATTATTTTTGTTCAGTATTCATATGAAATAATATTTCCTTCCATACTCTGTAGTATGTAAGTAATATTATTTCATTTCAGATTCTGAATTCTACACTCATTTTGTTAAGTTTTGGCTACTATACACCATAAAATTAGTGGAATATCCTTGATATTTGCGCTTCATTCAGTATCTTTTTATGAAAATCTTATTCTGAGCATTCTTGATAAGTTTTAACCTTTTTATGTCGGAGTACTATTCACAGGTACTATTCTCGAAATATTATCCATGGGGTACTATTCACTCGCTTACTATTCACCTGGGGTACTATTAATGATAAAAATTAATTTCGTTTCGGTCCAAATCATTTTTGGTACAATATTAATCTTGAATTTTACTCCACAAAGTAGTATCATGTTGACAATTTGGACATTATTGAATTCTGGATAAATTAAATTATAAATCTTTAAAATTTATCCTTTGCTTTCATTTAATTGAATTCGTATATCATTGTCATCATCCTCATGCTTATATTATTATGAAAGTCATCTTTGGCCCGTAGTGCATTGATGGACTGTTAATTGGTATGATTATAATCGGGAATTATTCGGTATAATCATGACCGTAATGTTATAAATGATGTGGTAAAAGTCCTCATTGGCCCGTAGTGCATTGATGGACAGTTGTTGGCATGATCATGACCATTAGTGAAAACACGATTATCCTTGGCCCGTAGTACATGAAAAATTCGTGGATGTGATACTAATGAATATCCTTGACCCGTAATGCTGGGATGATTTGATGATGTGAATTATTTATTAAGCTGAGTCTCAGCGATAAAATTGTCGATAAACTTTTTAAATCATAGAAAATAGTAGATAGCATGCTCTACTTGACTCTTCTAATGGATTACATGTTCCGTTGCAGTTAAACTTGATGTTTATTATATTTTATCAATTTAACACTATTGAAGGCTAACGATAATTTATTCTGCATTATCTTAGTCATAATATTTCTTACTGGGCTAGTTGAGCTCACCCTTTGCTTTCATTGTTCTCTTCAGGAAATAAGAACGTAGCTGAAACAACTCGGGGAACGGAGTGATGGTTCGCGTTGTTGGCTGTAGTATTCCTCCCTATTTAATAAAATAGTATGATACTAATTGTAATGAGGACTCCATTTGAGTTTGAATACTGTCTACTAGACAATATTCATGTAAAAACTCCCAGCTACGTTTTTGTCGTATTGTATAATGAAGTTTGTATTTAAATTTTGTACCATGTATTTGGCGACTAAGAATGGGTGATGTAAACATATTTTGGGGGCATCACAACAACTGGTTCCCAAAGTTTGTCATGGAGAAGAGACTTAAAAGAGGAGACGAGATTGGGCTGTATTGGAGCAATACGCATTTAAGATTCGTGTTCTTTGTTCTTGCTCGCACTCTTGCTTCTTAGTTAATCTAAATAGTTGGAACATTCTGCATTTACAAGTTGCTCTGTAGCCGAGAAGTTCATGGACTAAAAATAGTTTTGTACCCTTTTGCAGTGAAGTTAAAAACATTAGTTTGCAGGCTTTTTTTTAAGGTTTAGTTGGTTCGTTGCTTGAAAAAATAAATGTTGATCACTGATTAAAATGCTTTGATTATTTACATGTTCCCTATCAATTCATTTGTTTCAACTGCATGTTCTTGACGATTTTCCCTAGCGTCATAATCTTGAATGGTTCATATACTGGTGTTATGCTTGACAACAACGGGTAAGATAGAGTTTTGAGAATATGGTTCAATTTATCATATATAAGAAGTTAAAGAACATTAAAGTTCCATATGTTAGTTTAGTAGGTTGAGTTGCCACTATTTGAAACAAAGAAATGGTACTCACATCCGTTACCATCATTTGTCATTGTAATTATAACTTGAAGATATGGTGTCATTTTATACTACTATATATTGACATGAGATTTTTTGGATTTTTTTTTTTGACAAATGAGACTTTTTTTGGGGACGGAGGAGTTTTTGATTAAAACCTACTCCATTTATTTACAAATGTGTATAATTTTTCTCACCTATAAAATTTGATATAGAATTTAAATGTTAAAACTATACCACTCCACTATTCATTGAAACATAGTGTGTGTGTTTTTCGTTGATATTTTTCTCTATAACACGAAATATAATGCATGTATTTTTAGTTGCTATATTTCTGTTTTAAATTTAATTATACATGTAAAAAAAATGTGTTGTCTTGTATATTTTGGGTTTTATCACAACCCATTATCGGTCCATTACTCTAATAATTATCCTTCTTCCATTTGAAAATAAAGGATTAATTTTAATTTTCAAATTAAATTTGAGATATTTTTAAAGTAAAATTAATATAAATTTATTTAAATTCTAAAACTTTAAAAATCTTATATATGTGAGAACAACATTATTTTTATTATTTAAAAATACTTTAAAAATAATGCTTTGAGAGATTTGAAAATTATGGTCAAAACTAGGTCTTTTTCAATTTTAAAAGAACTAGTATTTAATAAATTCTAACACAAAATGTAGTGTCTATATTTTTATATCAAATTTTAAATTATACTTCTAAAAAAATGGATTTTTATACCCGTAAATAATGTGCCTTGTATATTTAGGGTTCCACATTTTATAATCTATTATTCCGATAGTTATACTCCCTTCCTTTCAAAATAGAAGATTAATTTTTACTTTTTGAAATAAGTTTGAGTTATATTTAAATTTAATATTAGTATAAATGAAATTAATTTTAGAAAAAATATGTATAAAATTTTAGAATTATTTAAGAAGTAGTGGCAATTAATTTTTTTTTTATTAATATGGCATTTAATATGTCCAATCCAAATTCAACTAAAGCGCTTTATATTGGAACAGAGGCGCGGAAAACAGAGGCGCCAATAAGCTAGTAAGTTCTTTTTCTTGTTCCACCACCAAAACCAGATAAACAGAGAAAATTATCATCAAACCCCTTCTCTCACACTTATAATACCCAACAAATGGAAGTTTTTCCTCTCTCATACTTTCACCCTCAGCCAACCTACATAGTTTCTTCTCCATCATACCTTCATCAACAACAACAATCCATACGCACAATTCATTGGAATTTTCCTCCTAGGGGCTGTTTCAAACTAAACACGGATGGAAGTTCTTTCCGCGGATCAACGAGTTTTGGTGGAGTGATTAGGGACGATTCGGGAATGATTAGCGAGGATGACCTTTTCCAGTACTCCAGCAAAAGTGTTCAGCTGAAACATTGACACTTTGCTATATAACCGGGGCTTCAGTCCCTACTCAAACCTTATTGTCTTCCTCTCATCCGTGTGTACTTGATGCAGGGCGAACCTAGCCAACTCATTGAATTTTGTTGCGTTGTCTGGTACGGACATATTGCCTTGCTTCAATTCCAGAAATTGTACCTCCATTTGGTTCTTTGAGCTTGTCAGAAAATAAATCTCGAAGAACATCTCCTTGAACCTCTCCCAGGTGATCACACCTTCTCCTCCACGGACCTTATTTGCTTGTCGCCAATAACTGGCTTCTGATTACAACATGAATGCTGCGTAGGTGGTTTTCTGGTCCTTTCTGACTCTGGCGATGTCAAAAACCTTTTCCATCTCCATAATCCAAGTTTGAGCTTCTATCGGGTTCATGGAACCTTTAAACTCTAGCAGTCCCACTGCCTTAAAGTCCTTGAACGTTGTATTTAGTGGAGCTTGAGGTTGATTTTTAATTACTCTAGTCAATAAGTTCACCAACTGCTGGCGTCGTTGTTGTTGTTTGTCGACCCTTCTTGGGCCGGTTGTCGGATTGGTCTTCTTCTCGGCGGCATATTTCTGTTAAGATTTACGCTTATTTGATCTTTATTCAATCCTTTAAATATTTAAGGCTTAACTTAAATATTTAAACATAATCACTTAACACATTATCTCAAATAAACTCTAATATTTTATTTAAATCGAAAGTTTTAACATAATACGATAGCATCACTGCTATTTACATCAACTATCCCGAGATAAAGAACCTTCAGGATTAAATCATCATATTCCATTTCTTTTATTTACACTGGAATTTACATAATTAACTAACACAGATATTTACATAGTTCATGTTGCTCCTATCACGGCCTATTAAGACGTCGAACAGCTTCTTTGCGCTCTTCTTCTATGATACGAAACATTGTCCTACGATCCAGCATGTACCAAGGTAAGTTCTCGAATTGAATTGGATAGTACATAGCTCGATCCTGAGCTTTGTTCACCGCATCGTTAATTGCACAATCCATCTCCACCATTTTAACCTTCTTTTCTTGCACCTCTTCCAAGGCTAATCTGCTCGATGGGAATCCTGCTCATAAACATCTTCAGACCTGGCTCGCTTAGAGGATTCCTTATTCGGATCATCTTTCAACTTTGCAATCTCTGCCACCAGCTCCTCATTGTCACCCTCTAAGTGGACTAATTTCCACTCCACATTTCCAAGACGTGCATCAAGACCTTGGATTTCCTCATTCTTCTGACCTATAATATCCTGACGTCTATCTGCCAGCTCTTCTAATTCTCTGACTCTATTTTGAAGCTCAATGTTACGGTCATACACCTCGTCATACATCTGAGCTGCCATAGAGTTCAGTGGAAACTCATCTTCCTCCTGACAACATTGTTTTAAGTTTTAGTTACTAATCGATACTCGCGAGCACATAAGTTTATCACATAAGCACATAAAGTCTTTTATTATCTTCAATGAATTAAGAAGTTCATTTCTTAGAACTCAATAAGAGTTTATCACCACTATGTTCTCGATCTCATATAAGGCTACTACCTAAGGTTTTTCCCCCACCTAAGGTTCATAACCTATAGCTTTGATACCAACCTGTGACACTCCCAAATCCGGGTACTTCAATTCCCATGGGATTTGGTGTTCACTGTCCAAACATCATGTATCTATCTACCCATAATAAATGAAAAACCATAAATAGATAGAAATAAATCCTCTCCTTATGGAGTTACAACATCTAAATGTAAATACATCAATTCCAGGTCATACTAACCTTAAATCTCAAATACGGAAGCATAACAAATAATAAGTCTTACACAACATTAACATAAGTCTGAAACATAAATATCTCAAATAAACAACAAGTCTTCATCACTTGTTGACTTTATCCTTGCCTTTGCTAAAAGAAGACTTGTCGGACCTTTCGTTCTTAACTGCAATGTTATTATTACGCAAGAGTAAGCACGATTGCCCACAAGTATAATAATATAACAATAAAATAATAACATGCGATTGAATCAAAGACTTCTGAAATAAGAAACTCAACTTTTGAATCAAGAATGAATAATAAGAATCCAAAGAACTTTTGAGAGTCATAAGATCTTGAACTACGTCCTAGGTTGTCAAGTGTTTATACTTGAAACCTTTAACAGTCATAAGACTATGGACTCTTCTTCTCGTACTTAGGGGGATCAACCCTTAGTACCATACTGTGCACAATATCTTAACGCTAAAGCATAAGTAATCCCATATAACAAGGTTGTTCACCTCAGTTTGACATTAGAGTCTGCACCAAAGGAAGTTTGGTTTGGATAAGCTTAACAATGATTCTGAATTTTTGAACGTTCATCAACTCTGGACTAGTTGAATCAATAAGGGTTCGCTAGTCTTATAAGGTTCAACAATAATTGATATTAAAGTTGAATAATAAAACTCAAGAGGTATACAGTCGAATAAGTATTGTATAACAAGAATCATGCTTTTAAAGAATGATAACATCTAATATGAAATCTTGAACTTGAACAATAATAAACAATATAGAATAAAGAACTTGCTTTATATAAAGAAACAAGGTTTAGAAACTTGCCTCGTGCGTAGGCTAAACGATTACTACTCCCGTTCACCACAAGTCTTACACACATACTATATGTATTCACAACATTCATTAGTTACATTAATACTAACCTTATAGGTTTAGTTCCCTCTTTTAATACAACTTGTTAACTTGGTTTAAATTCTGCTCATTACCATCAGTCACATATACAGGACTGAAATCTCAAATCTTAAGTTTAAAGAACATCATATCATCTCGTGGACATCACTTTTTTTAACGTTGTTTAACCAGTTACAAAACATAGTAGTTATCAGGTCACAAGACCTTTTATAATTTATTTTTATAATTCTCTTATTATATTATCCATTTGTCACACTTTCACTTAATTATTTAATATAAACTCCACTTTATTTAACAAATCATTACCCTTAGAATATTTTCATTCACTCACTATTATTACAGTCGAATAAATTATTCCATAATAATTTTCATCGAATATTTATTTTATTCCATAAATATTTCAACTAAAATACAGTAAAACCTCTATTTAGGAATAGACTTTGGACCAAACTATTTGTATTCTAATTGAGAGGTTATTACTAAATAGAGGTATTGGTACAAAATATTTTTCAAACACCCAAAAATATCCACTTTAACAGAAATATCAATAAGAACTCCCTAATAATTATTATTCAAAAAATATTTATGCACAGTAGACTTTTATAGGAAAATGTTTTCTTTTATAGGAAATGTAGTTTTTTATAGGAAAATTTAATCCTTTATAGGAAATGTAGTCTTTTATAAAAAATGTAGTCTTTTAGAATTAATATTGTCTCTTTGTCTCTTATATATATATATATATATATATATATATATATATATATATATATATATATGAAATTATTACTATATAGAGGTATAGTTTCTTAATACGGGACTTAAAAAGTATATAACATATTACAATTTAGAGGTTATTTCTATTTATAACTGGCCCAAATTGGGACCAAATTTTTTTATAATATTGTAGAGGTTATTCTTATATAGAGTATTCCTAAATAAGGATTTTACTGTATTTATTTTATTTGATAAATATTTTAATAATAATTTCCATCGAATATTTATTTTATTCCATAAATATTTCAACTAAAATATTCATTTTATTTTATAAATATTTTAATAATAATTTTCATCGAATATTTATTTTATTCCATAAATATTTTAACTAAAATATTCATTTTATTTTATAAATATTTTAATAATAATTTCCATCGAATATTTATTTTATTCCATAAATATTTCAACTAAAATATTAATTTTATTTTATAAATATTTTAATTAATTATTTATTTATTTATTATTATTAATAAAAAAAAATTCCCGCCGGGGCGAGGTAATTTAGCTTGGTAACGCCCACCGGGGCGGGTTACCAAGATTCAGTTTCTACAGTTCGCGAAGAACACATAACAAGGCCAATTTAGACCAAAACAACAAATACAGTTTCAACCATATGTTTTAAACTTGCAATTCGTGAAGAACACAGAACAGGGCCAATTTAGGCCAAAACTTCACATACACAACGAAAATAATTTCACCCATATGTTCTAAACTTAACAAAAATATTTAATGATATTCTTAGCACACTTTTAACATCTTGAGTCACATAAACAACAAGATCTAAAGCCATACTTTTCATGTTCTTGCTATTTTTCAAAGTTTCGTAAAATTTCATGAAATCACAAATCACAGATTCGTTATAACACCAAATCAGGTCGTTTAAGTTTCGTTCTTTTCGTTTTTAAGTGTATAAACATAATCAATTATCAATTTACAGATTTTAACATGGATTGAACACAAATTTTGATTCTAAAATCAGTCTTTTTGTACTTTTATAACAAAACTCAAATTTCTTTTGTAAAACATGGTTTCATGAATCAATTCATGCCAAAAATCGTTTTCAACCCACATATAACAGATTATATCTATTAAACAACATAAACATCTACTATTCTAATAAATCATCAATCAAAACTCAGATTTTGACTTCAAAATCATATATTATTACTATAAACTTAAAAACCCTCTGTTTAAACCAAAGTACATGGATTAATTACTCTAATACACATATAAATCATATATAATTGAACTATATATGTTAATAAACATATACAACATCATAGATTTAACAATTAGCCATGAAAATTCAATTACAGAAAACTAAAAGCCAATTTTCTTGAAAAGTTTCTAAGTACATAAATTAAAAGCTTAGGTTAGGGAATTACCCTTAATTCTCTGTTAAGATTGCTAGAGAGTGGAAGAAACTTCTTAATTCTTCAATTCCTTCTTCAATTCTCTCAAACTCTCTCTCTGTAATTTCACTGACTTAGGTTTTAGGAAATGAGAATGCGTAAAAAGAAAAAGGACTGATATATGCGCACATAGATAACTGGCACAAGATGGGTATCAGTTAAGCGCATCATGGCTTAACTGATCCCATGTTCTTAAGGCCATGTTTGGCTAGAACATTAATTTTCTTTTCCAATTTATTTTAATTATCTTATTATTATATAGTTTATTTGTCACACTTTAATTAATCAAATAATATTATTTAAACTCAATTAAATACAATGCAAAACTACTTATTAAATTAAATCATCACATAATTAAAATTCTCATTTATTAATTATGTCAAATCATTAAATCTCGAATTAATTATTAAATTAATTAGAATAACATTATGCTTATTAAATAATTCATTTAATCAATTAAGCTCAATTAAATACATACTTTGAACAATAAATTCTCAACATTAATTTAATCAATGTAACACATAATTAAATTAATCTACCACAATTTTCTCAATTAATTATTTAGCCCAATAATTAAATCATTGAAAAATATTTATTTAATTCAATAAATATTCAAATTAAATTACAAAAATCTCGTTCGTCACAACAACTGGATCCCCAAGTTTGTTAAGGAGAGGAGACTTAAAAGAGGAGACAAGATTGGGTTGTATTGGAGCAATACGCATTTAAGATTTGTGTTATATGTTCTTGCTCGCTCTCCTACTTCTTAGTTAATCTAAATAGTTGGAACATTCTGCATATACAAGTTGTTCTGTAGCCGAAAAGTTCATGGACTAAAAATAGTTTTGTACCCTTTTGCGGTGAAGTTAAAAACATTAATTTGCAGGCTTTATTTAAGGTTTAGTTGGTTCGTTGCTTGAAAAAATAAATGTTGATCACTGATTAAAATGCTTTGATTATTTACATGTTCCTTATCAATTCATCTGTTTCGACTGCATGTTCTTAACGATTTTTCTTAGCTTCATAATCTTTAATGGTTCATATACTGGTGGTATGCTTGACAACAACGGGAAAGATAGAGTTTTGATAATATGGTTCAATTTATCATATGTAAGAAGTTAAAGAATATTAAAGTTGCATATGTTAGTTTAGTAGGTTGAGTTGCCACTATTTGAAAAAAAGAAATGGTACTCACATCCGTTACCATCATTTATCATTGTAATTATAACTTGAAGATATTGTGTCATTTTATACTAGTATATATCAAGATGAGATTTTTTGGATTTTTTTTTACAAATGAGACTTTTTTTTAGGACGGAGGAGTTTTCGATTAAAACCTACTCCATTTATCTACAAATGTGTATAATTTTTCTCACCTATAATGTAAGACCCCAACTTTTTAATGAATAAAATCGAATTTCCTCTATTTATTATTGTGAATAATAAGGTGTTAATTTGATATAATGCTTTGGTTATGGGTGAAATGTATAAATTTTTCAAAATAAGCAAGTGGTTAAAAAATATTCATTATTGTCGAGAAATATTCGTTTGGTCGTGGAATATTCTTTCTGTCAAGGAATATTCGTACGACGGCGCAACCATTTGTGGGCCCCATAACAGAATAACTGTCGGATGAAGAAAACGATAAATTTGAATTTTTATAAATAACGGCGTAATCGTTACCGTTAACACTGTTGGAATACCCGGTGGATAAAGTAAAGTAATACACGTTATTGCACAATAGCACACGGTATTGCACAGTATTTTTAAATTATTGATTCTTACGTAAGAAGGCACTCCTCAATAATTGTTACAGTAATTACTGTTCAATATTTTATTTTATTGATTCAATAATTGCTACGTTGATATTTTATATTATTGTTTTTCAATAATGGTCCCTGCACAGTATTTCCCATTATCAAATCAATAATTCATATTATCTTAATAATATAATTAGATAGCATTATTGGCAATGTCTAGAAAGTTCTGTCTAAAGAGAGGTTTTATCATCTACCATATGTTCTAAATCTATGATTTATTACTGTTAAAGGCTATTGATAATTTATTTATCTTTAGTCATGATATTCTTTACTAGGCTAGTTGAGCTCACTCTTTTGCTTCACAATTCCTTTCAGATAATAAGAGTGTAGCTGGGTCGAGCGGGGGTAACAAGGGAATAGAACGATGGTCTCTAGCTGTGGAGTTCTCCCTAAACAGTATAGAAAAGTGTGTTGTATTTTATACATCATTTAATAGTTATATTTGGTGAATCCAATAGGGTAAGGCGAACCCAACGTTGGAAGGGTGTTTTGCTATTATCATACAAGATATCTAATGACATACAACCTCGTGTCATCATAAGACAGAGTTGTGCACATTCACTTGCTGAGTATATCTACGAGCACTACCTATATAATCTTGGTGTTTGTTTGAAGTATAATTCTCAATTAGAGACAGTGGAGATAAATATATGTCAAGAGAAGACTCACCATTGGAAAGAATATGATAGTAATCTTCTCATTTTTTTTGGGGTCTATTGGGTCAACCAAGGATAATTCTGTGGACATATGATATCTATCATAACCTAGACGCATGGCCTCCCATGTATGAAGGTTTCCTTGAGCACTTTCCAACGATTTTAATTTCTAAAACAGTTATTGACTGTACCTTTATGTAATGTATCAATGTGAGGTGTTGTCCATAGTTGGGACATGAGTCACAGTTGGTATTAAAACTCACAGTATGTGTTGTCGTATTTTGCACGACAATTGTAGTAATAAAGTTGTAGTTATTTTCTGTACCATGTATTTGGCGACTCAGAATGGGTTGGGTGATGTATACCTATTTTGGGGTTGTCATATATAAAATTTGATATAGAACTTAAATATTAAAACACTACTACTACACTGTTCATTCAAACATAGTGTGTGTGTGTGTGTGTTTTTCGTTGATATTTTTCTCTATAGCACGAAATATAATGCGTGTATTTTTAGTTGTTATATTTCTGTTTTAAATTTAATTATACATGTAAAAAAAATGCGTTGTCTAAATCATAATAAGCTACTAGAGTCATGACAAGAAAACCATTAAGGAATGTGGTTTTAACATCCATCTGATGTAACTCTAAATCATAATGAGCTACTAGAGTCATGACTATTCTAAATGAATCTTTCCTGGATACTGGAGAGAAAGTTTCATTATAATCCACACATTCTTTTTGACTTTTAACATAATTTGACACATAGGAGAGAAAAAGCTGACATGAAATTTTTATGCATGATGTAGCACACTTAAGTGGAAATGAACAAATATTATGGGGAAAATGAAAGAAATTCTTTTAAAATAAAATATAAAAAAAACTTAGTAAAAAATATATAAAATTCAATAACATAAATCAAAAAAAATATATTTAATTATTTTATAACTAATATCAAATAAGTTTTTACGTAATTATAAGAAAATATAATTAAGGAAATTATAAATATTATTGTTATTACATGTATTATTATTATTATTATCGATATTATTATTAATATTATTATTATCTGTATTATTATTATTATCGGTATTATTATTATTATTATTATTATTATTATTATTATTATTATTATTATTATTATTATTATTATTATTATTATTATTATTATTATTATAATTATTTATTATTATTATTATTTATTATTATTATTATTATTATTATTATTATTATTATTATTATTATTATTATCGGTATTATTACTACTATTATTATTATTATTATTATTATTATTATTATTATTATTATTATTATTATTATTATTATTATTATTATTATTATTATTATTATTATTATTATTATTATTATTATTTTTATTATTATTATTATTATTATTATTACTACTATTATTTTTCTTATTATCGGTATTATTATTATTATTATTATTATTATTATTATTATTATTATTATTATTATTATTATTATTATTATTATTATTATTATTATTATTATTATTACTATTATTTTTATTATTATTATTGGTATTATTATTAGCGATATTATTATTATCAGTATTATTAATAATATTATTATCGGTATTATTATTATTATTATTATTATTATTATTATTATTATTATTATTATCAGTATTACTATTATTATTATTATCGGTATTATTATTATTACTATTATTATTATTATTATCGGTATTATTATTATTATTATTATCATCATCATCATCATCATTATTGAAGGTCACGTTGTATCATTTTTACCACATCAGTTTTTTTTTCCAATTCAGCATCGTATGTGTCAAATTTCGTTAAAAGTAACGGTTTTTGTAACGGTTTGTAAGAAAACTAAAGTTCAGTGAATTAATTGTAGGAAAAAAAATTTAGCGACTCATTTGTAAGTTGAACCAAAGTAGAGTGACTAAACAAGCATTTATCCCAATTCTAAATTATGCTTGTAAAAAATGTATTTAAAATACATATTATGTCTTTTTTTAAATCTAAATTGGAAAGGCAGCCAGCCCAGTCTTGTCTATTGAATGAATAAATCGTAAGTAATTTCTAGCTTGAGCAGTTCAACTTTAATTCGGTTAAAGTATTACTACTTGGAGAGACCGGCAAGAGCAAAGCAACAATTTGATTAAAAACCCAATTTGATTTCTGGAAGGTATTTCAAACAAAATCTCTGGATAATCTCAATAATTAATCTATCTGATTTAGGAAAGGAAATTTCTCTTCCATCTCTTAATTGGTAATCAAGTAAACACATTTTCCCTGTATATATATATATATATATATATATATATATATATATATATACGGTCCGGATCTTAAGCTCACTCCTTATCTAACTCACCTTGCTCACCTCCCTTTAGCAACGGACCGGGCTACGATTCGGTCCGTCGCTATATGTTGTCCATCGCTAAAAACTAAGACGACGGTTCTACATATTAGCGATGGACAACATATAGCGACGGACCGAATCGTCGCCCGGTCCGTCGCTAAAGGGGGTGAGCAAGGTGAGCTAGATAAGAGATGAGCTTAAGATCCGGATCGATATATATATATATATATATATATATATATATATATATATATATATATATATATATGACCCTAGTTCTTCATATCTTATAGTTTGCTACTAAAACCATAAACCCTTACCAAGAACCAGGTTCTTTAAGGTTTAAGCTTAAGTGATGAATCTGAAAAACCAGTTCCCTTCTTCTCCTTTTTATAACTCTTCCTCTTTTTCCACCATAACTAATTAAGCAAAGAAAACCCATCAAACCCATCTTGTTCTTGTTCTGAGTGAGGAATGAAATAAATCAAGAAAAAGAAAGAAACCCGAGAAGAAAATTAATTTGGGGTTGAGTTTGTATGATGATTCTTGCTTTATTTTCAAGATTCTTGATCCTCCTACATACATGGGTTCTAAGAAATCTGTTGAAGATATTCAAGTGGCTAAAAAACTGAGGAGTTTTAGAGATTATAGCCATCAAGAAAAAGAGGAGAATTATTTGGGCATTTCAACAAAAAATAAAATGTTTGATGATCCATGGAAAATCAGGAAAGTTCTGACACAAAGTGAATGCAACCATATATGTAGGTTGATGTTGGCTAAAGATTTGGTGCAGAAGAATATCATTGATGTTTGGAATCATGTTGGGCTTACGGATTACGATGCGAAAATCTGGACCCCAGATGGGGTTGATGTTAAGGTATTGGATCATGACAGGGAAATTGAGTTTCACATGACATTCAAGAACTATTCTTAAAATACTATTCATGGGCTACTATTCACGGGGTACTATTCCTAAAATACTATTCACGGGATACTATTCACTCGCTTACTATTCACCCGGGGTACTATTCATGACAAAAATTAATTTCTTTTCGGTCCAAATTATTTTTGGTACAATATTATTCTTGAATTTTACTCCACAAAGCAGTATCATGTTGACAATTTGGTCATTATTGAATTTTAGATAAATTAAATTATAAATCTTTAAATTTATCATTTGCTTTCATTTAATTGAATTCGTATATCATTGTCATCATCCTTATACTTATATTATTATGAAAGTCATCGTTGGCCCGTAGTGCATAGATGGACTGTTGATTGGATGATTATGACCAGGAATTATTCGGTATAATCATGACCGTAATGTTACAAAAGATGTGGTAAAAGTCCTCATTGGCCCGTAGTGCATTGATGGACAGTTGTTGGCATGATCATGACAATTGGTGAAAACTTGATTATCCTTGGCCCGTAGTGCATGGAAAATTAGTGGTTGTGATACTAATGAATATCATTGGCCCGTAGTGCAGGAATGATTAGATGATGTGGATTATTTATTAAGCTAAGCCTCAGCGATAAAATTGTCGATAAACTTTTTATATCATAGAAGATAGTAGATATCATGCTCTACTTGACTCTTCTAATGAATTGCTTGTTCCGCTGCAATTAAACTTGATGTTTATTATATTTTATTAGTTTAACACTGTTGAAGGCTATCGATAATTTATTTTGCATTATCTTAGTCATAATATTTCTTACTGGGCTAGTTGAGCTCACCCTTTGCTTTCATTGTTCTCTTCAGAAAATGAGAACGTAGCCGGAACTAGTCGAAAACGGAGTGATGGTCTGAGTTGGTGGCTGTAGTAGTCCTCACTATTTTATAAAATAGTGTGATAATAATTGTAATGAGGACTCCATTTGAGTTTGAATACTGTCTACTAGAAAATATTCATGTAAAAACTCTCACCTACGTTTTTTGTCGTATTGTATAATAAAGTTTGTATTTAAATTCTGTATCATGTATTTGGCGACTCAAAATAGGTGATGTAAACCTATTTTGGGGGCGTCACAGTTGGTATCAAATCTTAGGGATATGATCTCTAGCTGAGATGTGAGATTAGAACAAGAAGGGGAGAGACGGGTAATTCCTTCGCTAGTATGACCTACCTAAGTTTATTTGTTATTTAATTGGTCGGTCAGAATATAAGGATAATATGTTGCATGTCAATTAACCCTTATTTTGTGGCAGTATTTGAAAATGACATCTGAGAATGTTGAGAATAGCAATAGAGCACATGAGACCGTTGAATCACCAACGATCAATAACCAGGATAATGTGCATCAGGAAGGCAACAATCTTTATACAAACAACAACACTGACCAAATGATGAACGATGGGGTGTTAAGAGGCTTTATGCAATTCATGCAGCATCAGGCGAGAACGACTCCTGTTCAAAATGCAGGTGGAAACACTGGCAACTCTCCGGTGGTAACCGCTAAGCAGTTCAAGGAGTTGGGACCGCCAAAATTTTTGGGAGAGCCAGAACGACTTAAGGCGGAGACGTGGATAAAGCAAATCACCAAGATATTTGATGTCTTGGGATGCTCCAAGGAGCAAAAGGATCCCTTTGCTACCTTCATGTTGCGAGGAGAGACAGATTACTGGTGAGAATCTATAAAGTATACTCAACATGCCGTACTGAAGATGTCTTGGGAGAAGTTCCAAGAACTGTTCAACGACAAGTACTTTCCTGAAAGTATTCGTCACATGAAGGAGGTAGAGTTCATCAAGCTAGAGCAAAATAATATGACCGTGTCGCAATACGAAGCTAAGTTTGCCGAGTTGTCCCAGTTTGCGTCCCACTTGGTTGATAATGAGGAGAGAAAGACGCGGATGTTTCTAAGAGGTTTGAAACCCGAGATACGTCAATACCTAATTTCTCACAAACTGTGTTTGTATTCAGATGTTGTAAATAGGGCTCAGTTATTGGAACGTGATAATGAGTCAACCCAACCAAGAGATAGCAGTCGGCAAAGCGATACTACCAGTGGAAGCAGTCATCGAAGCGATGACAACAAACGTGGAGGAAGTCAATATGTCAGAAATAGTAACCACTTCGGTGGTAATCATGGCCAAGACAATAAAAGTAGAAATTTCAAGAAGAGGAAATTCAATAATGATGGAAAGACGAGCACCAGCACCCGTTGTTAAAGAAGGAGAATGATCAACGATCGTATACTAAAAATACGGAGGGGAGGGACACATCAGTCCAAACTATACGCAGCAGTCCAAAACATGTTATAATTACGGAAGAGAAGGTCACCTAGATCAACTTTGTTGTGCAGTAAAGCCGAGTTCAGTTGGGATGGTGACACCAAATGCCGTCCTAGACAAGTCAAAGACAGTAGTTCAAGGGAGAGCGTTTGTCATGACCTCCCAAAAAGCTAGGAACCCGAACGAGGTCATCACGGGTAAGCTAATCATAAACTCTAGTGAAGTATATACCTTATTTGATACCGATTCTACCCATTCTTTTATTTCTCCTACTTGCGCTTAACGTTTAAATTTAACTTCAGAGAAATTAGATTTTGACTTATCTGTTGAAACTCCGTTGGGAGAAACCTTCATTACATCCATTGTTTATAAGTCTTGTTTGATTCAAATCGACAACCGCACGTTACCTGTCGATCTTATTTCTTTGAAAATACTTGCATTCGATGTGATTTTAGAAATTGATTGGTTAACTACTCATCATGCTAAATTTTATTATTTTCGTAAGGTTGTTAGCTTTCATATTCATAACCAACCTGTTATGCGAATTCAAGTAACCCAACTACTAAAGTCAATCACTGTCATAGTAAGTCATAAGTAAAGAACCCCGAGCCTTTCCCTGGTGACTTCTTTGTGTGGGATGCACCGAAGCCAGACTTTTCGTAGGGAACGCCGTGAATAACGATGGCAAGTTGATAGGTATCAATGTAACGTGCTATCCAGGTCTTGGATGAGAGTCACAGTTTTTAATGATATTTCTGTTGTTAATAAATTCCTGACGTATACCCTGAAGAACTTCTTAGCCTACCCCTAGAGCGTGAAATTAAATTTTGTATCGACCTTGAACCCGGTACAAAACCCTCAAATATTTTTCACCTAAAACGAACGTATCATGCGCCGAAGACGTTGGCTCGAACTGTTGAAAGAATATGATCATACCATTCAATACCATCCTGGAAAAGTGAACGTGGTAGCTGACGCATTGAGTAGAAGATCATATGTGGGTACGAGTGCAAAATTGTCAACACAAAGACCCATTTCTTATAACTTACAAATGATGGAGATGGAGTTAAAGGCTCTAGTGACCCACGTGATGATGTCAAATATACGAGTAGAATCAACGTTAATCGATAAAGTTAAAGCCACTCAAGATACACACCTGGAGCTGATGAATATGAAGACAAAGGTGCAAGAAAGCATTATTCTAGAAGTAAGAATCGACGAAGAGAGGAAATCTCAACCCTCAATTTCATTGGCCCATTTGAAATCCTCGATCGAGTAGGAACTGTGGCCTATAGACTCGCTTTACCGCCAAGTATGTCTCGTGTTCATAACGTTTTTCACATATCCATGTTACGTAAATATGTGAAAGACCCGAACAATATTACTGAGTTAGAATCGGATGAAATAGCGGAAGATTTAACGTATGAAGAGGTACCTATTAAAATCTTGGATAAGAAGAAGCATATTGTACGCTCAAAGGATATACCTCAAGAGTTAGAAGTTGAAATGAAAACAAGGTATTCCCATCCCTTCGAACTACTAGGTACGTAAATTTCGAGGGCAAAATTTCATAAGGAGGGGAGAATGTAAGACCCCGAATTTTATAAAATGAAAGTATTTAATTTTCGTATAATTATTATTCTATTTGGTAAATGGTTAAATTGATAAAATGTTAAAGTTGTGGGTAATATTTATAAATTTTACAAAGTATGCAAGTTGTTATAAAATATTCGATTGGTCGGGGAATATTAATTTTAACAGGAAATATTCGTACAACGGCACAATCATTGGTGGACCCCACAACAAAATTATTGTCGGAGTTAGAAAACGACAGAAATATCTTTTTATGAAAATAACGGCGAAAGTTTTACCGTTAACTGTTGAAATACCCGATGTTAAAAGTACAGTAATACGCGTGGTTGTATAGTAGCACACGATATTGATTATTGATGCTTACGTGAGAAGTCACTCAGTTATATTTAATTATTGCTACAATAATTACTGCATAGTATCTCACGTTATTTGATTCAATTATTGTTAATATTTTATATTATTAAATCAATAATTAAGATGACAAAGTTATTCATATTATTACTTGTAATATTGACGATGTCTAGAAAGTTCTGTCGAGGAGAGGTTTGGTCACCTAATTGCGCGCTAATAGGGAGAAATCCTTATCAGAAAGTCCCTACTTTCCTGGGAACGATCTAGTTGTTAAATATTGCGAATTATAATAATGATGATAAATATTGTTAAAAATATTGAGGGAATTTTTATAAAGTAATTGATGTAATTTTTGCTTATTTTATGGACCCCCATTTACCCATTTTTTAAAATAATCGGTAGAAAGTTATTCAGTATATATATTTATATATTATTAAGAGGTGGGGCCCATATGTGATGATGACATATGATGGGGCCCACGTGTGGAGGACTTTTAGGGGGAGGAATATGAAAAATGTTCACGGGTGGGAGTTTATTTTCAATAAACATGTGTTTATATATATATATATATATATATATATATATATATATATATATATATATATATATATATATATATTATAAAATTTTGTTTTATTTAATTATTATATTATTATTTGAAAAATCTGGCGTCTGTGATGTTGCAAATTCAGCCCGTGAAAATTTTTTCACTGTTGGTCTGTGAAATATTTCTAAATAGTATCCTTTCCATTCTCCTATAAATAGGATACTTAGTTAGAATTAAAAATCACACTAGAATCAGAGAATTCTTCTTCTATAATATTGAGCGTATTTCTTTCAAGTTTTAGGAAGCTTTGAGTGTAGAAAACAGAGCAATTTTTCTTCAAGAATATCTCCGCTATACCATTTGGAATACTCTCCTTTTTAAGGTAAGGGATATTATTTTTGTTCAGTATTCGTATGAAATAATATTTTTTCCATACTCTGTAGTATGTAAGTAATATTATTTCGTTTCAGATTTCAAATTCTACACTCATTTTGTTAAGTTTTGGCTACTATACAACATGAAATTAATGGAATATCCTTGATATTTGCGTTTCATCCAATATCTTTTCATAAAAATATTATTCTGAGCATTCTTGATAAGTTTTAACCTTTTTATGCTGGAGTACTATTCACGGGGTACTATTCTCAAAATACTATTCACGGGATACTATTCACTCAGTTACTATTCACCCGGGGTACTATTCATGATAAAAATTAATTTATTTTCGATCCAAATCATTTTTGGTACAATATTATTCTTGAATTTTACTCCACAAAGCATTATCATGTTGACAATTTGGACATTATTGAATTTTAGATAAATTAAATTATAAATCTTTAAAATTTATCATTTGCTTTCATTTAATTGAATTCGTATATCATTGTCATCATTCTCGTGCTTATATTATTATGAAAGTCATATTTGGCCCGTAGTGCATAGATGGACTGTTGATTGGTATGATTATGACCAGGGATTATTCGGTATAATCATAATCGTAATGTTACAAATGATGTGGTAAAAGTCATCATTGGTCCGTAGTGCATTGATGAACAGTTGTTGACATGATCATGACCATTGGTGAAAACACAATTATCTTTGGCCCGTAGTGCATGGAAAATTCGTGGTTGTGATACTAATGAATATCATTGGCCCGTAGTGCAGGGATGATTCGATGATGTGGATTATTTATTAATCTGAGTCTCAGCTATAAAATTGTCGATAAACTTTTTAAATCATAGAAGATAGTAGATATCATGCTCTACTTAACTCTTCTAATGAATTGTTTGTTCCGCTGCAGTTAAACTTGATATTTATTATATTTTATCAATTTAACACTGTTAAAGGCTAACGATAATATTTCTTACTGTGCTAGTTGAGCTCACCATTTGCTTTCATTGTTCTCTTCAGGAAATAAGAACGTAGCCGGAACTAGTCGGGAAATAGAGTGATTGTCCGAGTTGGTGGCTGTAGTTGTCCTCCCTATTTTATAAAATAGTGTGATAATAATTATAATGAGGACTCCATTTGAGTTTGAATACTGTCTACTAGACAATATTCATGTAAAAGCTCTCAGCTACGTTTTTGTCGTATTGTATAATGAAGTTTGTATTTAAATTATGTACCATGTATTTGGCGACTCAGAATTGGTGATGTAAACCTATTTTGGGGGCGTCACAACAACTGGATCCCAAAATTTGTCAAGGAGAGGAGACTTAAAAGAGGAGACGAGATTGGGCTGTATTGGAGCAATACGCATTTAAGATTCGTGTTCGTTGTTCTTGCTCGCACTCCTGTTTATTAGTTAATCTAAATAGTTGGAACGTTCTGCATATACAAGTTGTTCTGTAGCCGAGAAGTTCATGGACTAAAAATAGTTTTGTACCCTTTCGCGGTGAAGTTAAAAACATTAATTTGCAGGCTTTTTTTAAGGTTTAGTTGGTTCGTTGCTTGAAAAAATAAATGCTGATCATTGATTAAAATGCTTTGATTATTTACATGTTCCCTATCAATTCATTTGTTTCGACTGCATGTTGTTGGCGATTTTCCCTAGCTTCATAATCTTGAATGGTTCATATACGGGTCATTTTATCATTGTAATTATAACTTGAAGATATCGTGTCATTTTATACTAGTATATATCGAGATGAGATTTTTTGGATTTTTTTGACAAATGAGACTTTTTTTTGGACGGAGGAGTTTTCGATTAAAACCTACTCCATTTATCTACAAATGTGTATAATTTTTCTCACCTATAAAATTTGATATAGAACTTAAATATTAAAACATTACCACTCCACTATTCATTCAAACATAGTTTGTGTTTTTTTCGTTGTTATTTTTCTCTATAGCACGAAATATAATGCGTGTATTTTTAGTTGTTGTATTTCTGTTTTAAATTTAATTATACATGTAAAAAAAATGCGTTGTCTTGTATATTTTGGGTTTTATCACAACCCATTATTGATCCATTACTCTAATAATTATCTTTCTTCCCTTTGAAAATAAAGGATTAATTTTAATTTTCAAATTAAATTTGAGATATTTATGAAGTAAAATTAATATAAATTTATTCAAATTGTAAAACATTAAAAATCTTATATATGTGAGAACTGCGTTAATTTTATGATTTAGAAATACTTTAAAAATAATGCTTTAAGAGATTTGAAAATTATGGTCAAAATAAGGTCTTTTTCAATTTTAAAAGAACTAGTATTTAATAAATTCTAATAGGAAATGTAGTGTATATTTTTATATCAAATTTTAAATTATACTTCTAAAAAAAAGGGTTTTTATACCCGTAAATATTGTGCCTTGTATATTTTGGGTTCCACATTGTATAATCCATTATTCCGATAATTATACTCACTTCCTTTCAAAATAGAAGATTAATTTTTATTTTTTTAAATTAGTTTGAGTTATATTTAAATTTAAAATTAGTATAAATGAACTTAATTTTAGAAAAAATATTTATAAAAATTTAGAATTATTTAAGAAGTGGTGGCAATTAATTATTTTTTATTAATATGACATTTAAATTTTTTAAAAAGCTTATATACAATAAGAGAGGCGCCAAGCCAAGCAACAATAAAACTAACAAGATCCCTTACGCTCTGTTTCTGAGTTTTAAAATGGACAGAAAAGAAAAGAAATAGACGAAAAATTTAAGTTTTCTGTCCAATTCTTATGTTTCTGAATTTTTTAATAAATGGAAAAGAAAAGAAATGGATAGAAAACTTGGCCACTTTTTCTGCCAAAGTTTTTCGTCCAAAATTGGTCTGATTTGGACGAAAAAGAAATTAAAATAAGTAATATTTTTATAATTCTCATATTATCCTCAACTTTTAATATAATAAATTTTAAATTACAACTATTGTCCTCAATTTTAAATTTTCTATTCTTTTCTATTAAAAACTCAGAAACAACACAAAGGAAAACTTCAAGTTTTCTATTCTTTTCTTTTCTGTTCTAATTTAAGTTTTCTATTCTTTTCTTTCCTGTTCAAAACTCAGAAACAAAGTATTAGGGTTGGGGATCAAGTAATTAATGTTGTTAGAACAGTACAAGAAAGTATTCTTCAGTTTATTAAACATATGTACAAAATTATTGTCATAAGAAAGTAAATCGAATATATTATCAAAGTCAACTTATTTATAGATTTCAAAATTTCTAATATATTTATTTAATTATTAATTTAAATATTAGTTGATTTGACATTAAAATGTCAATTAGGACAAGTAAAGTCGTATAGAGGGAGTATTATATACTAGGATGCATGCTCCCTTAAGACAGGGGTATTTTATTTTTGATTAATTATTTGTTTAATAAAATTAAATTTAAGTATCATATATATATATATATATATATATATATATATATATATATATATATATATATATATATATTATCATGCTCTTCAAAAATCTATTGAGTTAATAGACTATGTATAATTAATATTTTGCCACTACAAAAAGAGTTTTATTTTGACATTATAAAGTCATTTCAAAAATATTAAATTAAATAAATATAATTCATATAAGTTTAGAACACAATAAACTTTGTAATCACTTATACATTATAAAATAAATTAATTAACTTGGGTAATTATTTTGGGTAATTAAAAATAATTAAACATTATGTTTATTAAAAATATAATTTTTTTTGTGTATTCAAATCCCATGTGGCTCAAAGGAATGTGAAGATTTCAGCTAAAACTAGGAAAAAAAAAATTAAATTGAAAGTTGTGGTCAAAACAAATTCTTTGTCAATAATTTCATAAAACTATTAAATTATATATTCAAAAAAAGTAAAAAGCAATTGTGTCTTATTCCCATAACTATTGTGCCTTGTATATTTTGTGTTCCATACTTTATAAACAATTGGCCTGATAATTATACACTCTACCTTTCAAGACAAAGAATTAATTTAACTTTTTCAAATTACTTTGATTTATTTTTAAATTTAATTTTAACACAATTTTTTTAATTATAAAAATTGAAAGCAAAAAATACTGGTAATTGAAAAATTATTATTTTTAAAATTATATGAAACCGTTAGCTTTGAATTGAAATATTTTAAATTTACTTTAAAAGCTTATATTACTTAAAGAAATAAGATATGCCAAATTGGATCGGCTAAAAGAATAAACCGTGAATTATGGTCTGAGCGGTTCAATTTTAATTCGGTTCAGTGCGCCAAGCCAAGCAACAATAAAACTAACAAGATCCATTAGGGTTGGGGATCAAGTAATTAATGTTGTTAGAACAGTACAAGAAGGGGTTTGTTGATCCTCGTATATATTTAACAGAGGCCTTTATATTCCTAAACAGAGGCGCCTAAGTTGGAACAAGATAAACCACTCAACAAATGGAAGTTTTTCCTCTCTCATACTTCCACCCTCAGCCAACCTACGTAGTTTCTTCTCCTTCATACCTTCATCAACAACAACAATCCATACGCACAATTCATTGGAATTTTCCTCCTAGGGGCTGTTTCAAACTAAACACAGATGGCAGTTCTTTCCGCGGATCAGCGAGTTTTGGTGGAGTGATTAGGGACGATTCGGGAAAGTGGGTCTGTGGTTATATGGGAAAAATACCGGGTATAAACACCAGTCTTGTGGCGGAGATATGGGGTATATACAAGGGTCTCTTACTTATTAAACATATTGGCTTCAAGAAAGTCTTTATCGAGACTGACTGTACAGCGGCATTGGACATTTTTTCAAGATTGAAACTCGAACAAAATCATCCTCAGAAAGACATGATAGAAGATGGCCGAATGATTATGAAGGACTTTGAGTGTGTGATAGTTCACACTCTGAGAGAAGGGAATCATTGTGCAGATCAAATCGCGAAATTGGGAAGAAGACAGCCGGAAGAATTTTGTATTCTTGAAGATATCCCTGATGCCACAATCCCCTTTTTATTGGCAGATGCAGCTGGAGTTGGATTTGAGAGACCTGCAAGGAGGCAAAACAATAGGTTTTAGTTTAGTGTTCTTTTGTTTTATTTTTTGATGATTCATTTGATGTAAACTGATATTTCATGTGGTGCTGTAATTTGTAAAGAACTACGTAGACCTGATCCTTCCTTTTGTTAGGTTGGTGTATATTGTAGTAAGGGAGGTACGTAGGCAACCCATGAAGTTACTTTGGGTGCGGTCTAAAACAATTAAAAAAAATAATTAGGGTTTAGTATGTTGATGCATATATTAATGTATAGATGAATGATACAAAATTTATAATGATCGGTTACTTTTAATACTTCCTTTCTGTTGTGTTAATTTTCCTTTTACTTAATTTATGGATGTCACCTGAGATTAAAGATATAGTAGCAGAAAGTTGATTTTTTTTTCTTTCTTAAATCTACTATTCAGATTTTCGTAAATCCGGTAACTAAATTTATTGTTCACGTAGAAGAGCTGATAATCTCTTTTGTACATATGTTTGTTTGTTGTCATGGGAGGTAGTTTGGGTATAAATAGAGGAAAGGGATAGATATTCAACACGGATAAATCCACAATATTAATTTCTTGGGGATATATTGATACAAGGTTCATATTATGGACCTTAATTAGAAATCGATGCAACTTACGTACCATTTCTATGAATAATTGAGTTACTTTGAGACTTTCTAGCTATGTTTTTTAGTTCAGTTTGCACTTGAATATGTCCAACTCGAACTCAACTCGTTAAATTTTGACTCGCTAAGCTCGACTTGATTTAACAAACGTTAGATTTTCATCTCCATATTATTATATATAATATACATGTTGAATATGAAAACCTTATTTAAATATGCGAATTTTGATTCCAACCGGATAAAGTAATTAATGTATGTGGTAGATAAGCAAATTTTGATTCCAACCGGATAAATGAATAAAGCCAATAAAACAGAGCCGCCAAGCAACAATATAACTAACAAGATCCCTTGGGGTTGGGGATCAAGTAATTAATGTTGTTAGAACAGTACAAGAAGGGGTTTGTTTAATTTCTTGATCAAGTGGGTTTCAGATATATATATGTATAGATTTCTATCTCTAAATACAAGTGGGTTTCAGATATTTATCATTCAGGTAGAAAAGCTGATATTCTCCTTGTACATTTGTGTTTTTTGTTGCTACGGATGGCAGTTTGGATACTAAAAAAAAGAGAGGCTTTTCTTTTATTTATACAATGTTATTATCTCCATTCCATAATAATTGACTTTTTAGAAGAAAAAATTTATTTCAATTTATTTGTCGTTTATAACTTTATAGGAGAATAAATTATTTATTTTCTTATATCACCCCTAACTTCTTTCAGTGTCCCAATAAATTTTCTCTTGTATTAATAGTTTTCAACTTTCTATAAAAGAATAGTGATGGAATTTCATATAAATTTTAATTATTAAATAATAGTATTAAATGATTTTCTTAAAACGAATAGAGATAATAAGTTGGTGGTATATGTTGATTATATGTCACATATATCATCAACTTAGGGACCAATATTCTATGAATAATTTAGCCACTTCCAATATAGTGTTACTAAGGGTCCAAAATAAGCTGCTGGAGAACCTTGTGTCAACTATTACTAGAATAGGTATAAAATCATTTGGAATTAGGCACAGTTAGACAATGAATTCCAAGCTAACATTTTCTCATACTCCTTTAGGAATTGATTATGGTTATAGTAAATCATAAGGGGGTTGACATGGGTAAAAATTTACACTAATTAAATATCTCTATAGATAAAAAAAAACATCTTCTAGTCTTAACACTCAAATTAAATGGTAAATGACGCTAAAAATTAACTAACTTATATTTACTTTCTGTTTTAAACAACCAAATTCAAATTTTTTTTCTTTTAAACATTAGAGTTAAGAGATAGAATTTATTTTGACTTTATTTTTTAACAGGCGTCATTTAACCTTATTTGTCCGTCTATTTTATCCTAGCTAACTTTTAAAATCAATTTTTTTAAGTAGAAATAGATTATCACTATTTTTATATTCATTTTTTATATTTCCACATTTTTTATAACATGAAGGTGGGACTTACTATATGCTCAGGTGAAAGAGTGTCATGTGGAAATATCAATTCGGTATAAATATTGAGATAGATAATGTACGATATGTATAATGACTTAATGACTTAGATTTCCACTCAATTAAAATTGAAAAATCTCTTCTCATTCATTCGACTCATGAAACCCAGAGTCTCAAAATCACAATGCCATGTTTATTTTATGCTTGTGTTTGAGGATTTCACTTTCATATTTATATGCAAAAGTTTATTTTTATGGAATACCATTTAATTTATGAAACCCAGAGTCTCAAAATCTCTTCTCATTCATTCACTCATGAAACCCAGAGTCTCAAAATCACAATGCTAATTCCAATCAACAAATTATTGACAATTCCTGTAAACCAAATAGCAAATACTAATGCAAATATCATCAATTCTTCTATCCTAATTCCAATTCCGCAACATCATCAATTTCTTCTATTCTAGTTCCATGGAATTAGAAAAAAAATACATTAATATAAGAATGAATTTGGGTTTCTAAAGAATAAATTGGAGATTTAAGGTTAGGGTTTACGAAATTGAAATGGGTCTGTGAGATTTTTTTAATTTTTTTTTTGTAACTAGTGTAGGCAATATTTAACATTGGCAGGAATGTATCCCAAGACCTCCTGATGCTCAAGAAGTGGGATTAACCACTACACCAAAAGATTGGCTGTGAGAATTGAAGCTTACTAATGTTAAATCAACATGAAATTAGTGGAGGATCAGAGTATTTAGACATGGAGAACATGAGAAAGAGAACTTGGGGTTGAAGATGGGCAAATGAAATTTGAGGAAAAAGTTAATTTACTTCTTGGAGATGGAGATGGGTGAAGAAGAGTAGAGATGCAAGAGGGTATACCATGATTATTTTCCCCCCTTTTAATCTATTCTTTTCTAATTAAGTTTTTACAATGTTTTAATTAAGTTTAATAAGGTTTGTAATTTGGGTTGTCTTCTTGTTTGTATTTTATTTATCATCTGAGTAGAGGTGGCAAACGGGCGGCCGGGCGCGGGCCGGGCTAAAACGGGTCGGGATAAAACGGGTCGGGCCAAAAAGGTCCGGATTTTCACGGGTCAAAAAAATTAAGCCCATAGCCCGCGGGCTCACGGGCGGGCTGGGCCGGCCCGCGGGCCGAAGGTGGTTTATGCCTTTTTTTGGCACTTTTTTGAGCCCGCAAAGCCCGCGGACGGGCCGGGCCAAAAAGGTCCGAATTTTTATGGGCCAAAAAAATGCGGCCCAAAGCCCGCATTTTGGCGGGCGGCCCGGCCCGCGGGCTTTGAGCCCATTTGCCAAGTCTACATCTGAGTTATGTTGTATACTTGTATGAGGTTTTTATTTTATTTTTTAATTAATTAGGGATTGATTTCAGAAAATATTATTTGTTATTTTTTTAAAACTTTTTTAATTATTTAGTGATTGATTCTAGTTCACTATTTATTGGTTAAAATTTGATTTTAAAAGTCACGTCATTTAAAACAGACGATCAGACTTGGTCAACTAACGTCTATTAAAAAAAATAGGTAAAAAAAATTCTCTATTTATTGAAGAAATTTATACTTCATATAAATTTGTTAATTTTAATATATTTTATTGATATGTATCGTATATAATTTGTGCACATAAAATTATTTCTCATTCTTTAAAAAGGAAAGGGTAAATGTTCCTTTTCTTTTTCTTTTTTTTTACTTTTGTAGCAGCTAGTGCAAAAAGAAAAACAAAGGAGGAAATGTCTGAGCCCGGGTTCGAACCGGGGACCTCTAGTGTGTGAGACTAGCGTGATAACCGACTACACCACCCAGACATTTGCTAAGAAAAAGCAACAGGAAAATAAAGACCTAATAATAATTTTATACATTCTCATAAATCTTGGCCCCACTCTATCCATTACTATTTTTAATTCTCTTTTGGTTACTCACAAAAATCAACTCATTTTTTGTCCTATAAATACGAGGCAATTAATTTTTCAGTTTAAAATACATTTATTCAAAAAAAGAAAAATATATATAATTTAAAAATATAAAAATAATATGATATTCACGATTTACCATTATTTATTTTTGTAACGCTTCAACTTCAAGAAAGCTTAGAGCTTAAACATCATTGTATCTTAATTAATGGGATGAAGAGTAGTTAATCCTGCTGTCCCACAAAATAGTTTCATCACTTTGATCCTACTTATAATTTGAGAAATTCTAAATTTAAATTGTGAAGTTATTTAATTTTAAATTTTGAAATAATAATCTTGTAGTTGGTACTATTTAAGTAATTTAAGATCTTAACTATCGAATAAAGTAAAATCATTTTAACATAGATTTTTTATTTAATATCAAATGGGACACTTTTTGAATAGATTGTGAAGTCGATAACTTCCCTGCTAGTTACACACACACACACACACACACACACACACACATATATATATATATATATATATATATATATATACAAAAATACCAAGTGGCATGGTATTTACAAAAATGACACCGCGTCTTATCAAAACTACGTCGTTTTGATAAAATTATGCTATTTAAAACGTTATGCTATTTAAGGATTATGCTCTTGATCCTTCCCGTATATATATATATACACACTCATACACACACACATACACAGAGAGGTAACCAGATGATTAGATTGAGTTGGTAACTTCCCTGTTAGCTACACACACACACACACATATATATAGAGAGAGAGAGAGGGGGGGGGGACAACCGCTACAACAAGCTGTTGTGCAATCTACATTACGCTAACTATCCGACACTTTAACTAGGCACATAATTATACAAGCATGATAACCCTTGTAACATTGTAAGCGAAACACTAAATACACTATGATCTAGGCATGCATATATTGCAAACTGAAGTTCAAATTGACCTCTTGCAGCGTAAGAATTGTCACGAATACAAGTTCATGCTTCCAGAAGTAACGAATGCCACTAGGGATCAAAGACAAACTCACAAAGTTGGTCCTAGTTTATGGTCGTCGCTTGTTGGGCTTGAGTAAAGAGGAGGTGCTGTTTGATTTGATCAAAGAGGAGCTGCCAGCAGCAGACTTTTTAGAACCTGGAGAGCATAAAAAGAAGTGGGGAATTGTAGAAATTAGGTAGAATAAAGAAATTAATGACGCATTTGAGATAAGAATCGGTGGAAGGCAACGTATTCAATATTTATGTTCATATTGGTCGACAGGGTACACCTTGGACCAAATCTTAGTTTCATCTTAGATAGAGGTTTATAAGTGGGGTAAGGCACCTTTATACACACACAAAAACCACAACCACCACCAGAACAACAACAAACACAAATACTAGTAGAAGCACACAAACACAAATTATAATAAACCAACAGTTATACATACTTGACAAGACTTTTGAGGAGCTTCTAGTCGACGAGAAGCGAGAAGATCCTGCTTGCACTTGCTTTTGTGGAGGCCTTGAAAGTTTTGCTGGCACACTGGACCTGAAACCAAACCACCCAGGTCAAAAGACTTGATTTCAAAACCACTGCAGCTTATTAACAACTAAGTGGTGGAAAAGTTTTCAGAACACATACATGATACTAACTCAAAACTGTGGGGGAAAAGAGCGCATAAAAATTTATATGTATCAGTGTCTAGAACGCGCACAGCCAAAAAATACCAGATACAGAAAGTGTTTATTTTTTCTTTTGTGGAGACACCCGCAGCCACAACCTTTAGGCTGTGCACTAAGTAACCTGTAACCTAAAGTGCCTCATTGGAACTCAACATATCCAATGCTTGAGTCAGTTTTGCTGTTCAAGGAAGTCTTCCCAAGGTACCCAAGAGAGAGATCCGCATTTACCACTCTGCCAATCTACTTTCATAAGATGATTGGGAAAAGGTTATCAAAGTTATGGAGTACATAAGAGATTTTAAATGACGCCACCAATGTTTATTCTGGATGTGAATACCCAACCTTTCATGTTTTCTCCAAAATATGGAAGATTAAAGAGCTCTGGATTTTAATGTTTGTTGATGGCTGTGAGAACATGAAAGCCATAGCTTTCAAGGTTAAAGAGAAGCTTGAAAAATATTGGGTCGAGTGTAACCTGCTAACAGCAATTGCATCTATCTTAGATCCAAGGTATAAGATGCAACTAATCATTTTTCCTGTTCTCCTAAAATCTATGTCGGTGAATTTCAGGCTAACATAAGCATTAGTTCTGCGAAGCGTTTATGAGCTCTAAGCCTTCTAAAACTACCATGCTCCAAGTTTCCAACTCACAGTTCACAGCATCTAGTCTAGCTAATATGGAATAATATACTGTAAATGCTATATGTTTATAACATCTTTAGAATAAGCTCTGTAACCACCAAACATTTACATTAAGAAACAAATGCGCACGGGAAAATAAATATTAAAAGTAAGATGAAGAAGAAAAGTTGACGGAAAGAGCAAGGCCCAACAAAATTGCTACATCCGCTGAGAAATGGCATAAATCTGTCAAATTTAGGCTTCAGAGTGCAATAGTAGGACTTAAATAAGTATGGGCATGGGTAGATAAATTTAAAGAAAAAAAGTGTGAACGGACAAGAAACCATGTGAATCAAGTCGAGTAGAGTAGTGATTCACATGAGTTTCACAAATACAAAACACAAACAATTAAACTTTTGAACCCAACCCTAATTACTTTCTATTATCCAACAAATGATATTAAAAGACTGCATATAAAACCAAGTAGTTCATTAACTTTGACCTTATCAGTTGAATGCATATTTAGGAGTTGGACAAAAAAAAGTTAATGCATAAACGAAAAAATAAAAAGTATTGAAAAATATTTCAGGCTGAAGATGTTCTGATATTTTTCAAATAATATGATGATTTGAGAGCATACCAAAAAAAAAGAATCATTATATATCAAGAGATTAGATTAAATACATAGTTTGAATTAGAATATAATGTACTCAGTATTTGAAGATGACAGGCAATCTTTTTTGAACTGCTTTCCAATTTTAAAAGTTCAAAATGCAGAGGAAGGATACCAGAATATCTTAGGTGTACCATGTAATTATATCTAGCAATTTAGAAGCAATGAAAGCTATGAGATACTTACTTCTCTACGCTCTCAGCTGGTGGTTTTGCAGTTTCAGGGAATAGAGTGAATTCTACAATACTATTCATTGAACCATCAGTTTCAGTTCCCATGGAAAGAACACCATCTGATATGTCACTTAATCTCTCTTCAGAATCAGCATCGCCAAATCCCAGGAGTTCAAAGTCATCATTAAGATTCTGACCTTTATCTACTACAGCAAGTCTTGATTCAATGTCGTCGTTAAACCCTTGAGTACCATCTACTGCAGCAAGTCTTGACTGTTGAAAGAATTCCTTGTGGTGTCTAAAATCATCCAGTGACTGCTGAGAACCAGTTTCAGAATGCTTATCACTGTAATCTGAGTTCTTATCAATGTCAGAAGCTGCTTTTTCAATAACTCCAGTGCTTTTAGCACCTGACAGTCTTCGGCTTGGCCGTGGAGCCCCTATAGAAAGTCTTCTTGGAGATGAAGACCCATACCTCGGTGATGTCAAACCACGTTTGTCACCATTTGAGCTGGTTTTAGCCAGTCGCAACCGGGTAATTTCCTCATCCTTCTTTGCAACTGCATCCTTCAAGAATGCCACCTGAAAATATTAACCATGAAAGGTCATTAGAAGAACAATATAGAATGAGCTTCATTTGGTTGAAAAATTTAACGCAACTTTTTTGGTTACATATTTGCATATATTGTTAACATTATTCCAAACATAAACACATGAAGTCGCATCAATTGAGAGAACTTGAGGCCTTAAAATGTCATTTGCCTCGAATGCTAACATGACTAGACAGAAAGCAGTCAAGAGGGTGATGTACACTTCGTGCATGAGTGAATTCACAAAGGACATCCCTAAGTTTCAGGCATACAATCACTTAATCACACCTAATAATACCCAGTGTAGATAAATACTGCCCTTTGTCAAGTGTCGCAAGCATCCCCTACAAATATTCTAGCTTGTGTTTGTCAATGTCTATTAAATTATTCTTGCATTGAAGGTCCAAAATAAATACATAGAAATCTCAGATTTATCTTATTGGAAATAGTTAGGAGGCCAACTTCTTCGTGGGTAACAATATGATACCACTGTGAGGAAACTTGTGTTTTTGGACATGCTTCAAGTCAAGAACTAAAGACTATACTGGTCATGTCTTGACCAGTATTCACGTTCTATTGTGAGTTTTTTAATTAATGACTTAATGTTGGTTTCTTTCGAAGGAAGAGATTCCAAACAATACAAAAAAGAGTAAAAATTCAACCTGTTCCATAAGTTCTCTTACACCCCTTCCCTCTTTGTTGCTCTGTGCTGCACCTAACTCAACACCGGACACCCTCTCAGCAAACTTCAAGGTACTAATAGTCTCAGAGTACGATTCAACATCAGGATTGAGCTGTACAAACATAAGAGTCTTTGCCTGGCCACCTACAAAGTACATCGGAGAAGAACTGTGTGAGAACTAAGAAGGATAAAGAAAATTTTTGAACAAAATACTACAGAATTATATGTCACATTAAAATTTGCAGAAGTAACAATCGGTATGAGTTACATGAATGCAGAAATTAGTGAAGTGTGTAAATACCCAGAGAGCTTTGAAGAACTTGAGTTAGCTTGCTGTTTCTGTATGGAACGTGAGGACTTTTTTGTGCCAATGCAAATATCACATCTCCTAGAGCTGATAAAGATTTATTTATATGCTGCGCCTCCCGTAGTCTATCCCCTGTTGCTTCAGAGCGATCTACTCTTTCACTGCCAGCAAGATCCACCAAATGCAGATTACCACGCAAAACAGTGTTGGTTTCCAAATCCACTCCATGAACATGAACAGTAAGAACACTGCATTATGATGCATACAAAAATCAGGAACCGGAAATTGTCAAAAGGAAGCTATTAAAGTCACTATCCAAAAGAAACCTGTGAGATCGGCTACTTCTTTCATTTAGAGCAGTAGCACCTACAGCCCTGTTCATTAGTCCAATATTCATCAACTCCAAGACATCTGCAGTTGATTTGACAGGGTGCATGCTAGCATCAGGGACAGCTAACCCGTTGGGTTGGGTAGAATTCCAAATCCCAAGTGTGTGAAAGTAAAGGAAACTATGAAGAATGCACTGTATATCTGACTATTGCAAACTGACAAATATATATATATATATATATGTAGGGAAACAGACGGAAAATATCACTTAAAAATGAACAACAGTCAGCAATTGTGGAAGGATATCTTTTTTGAGAGCTATCGTTGGATAATAAATCACGCACTTGTTCATTATATATCTCAACCATTTGAACACCAACTTCATATGTAATAGAGCGTTTCCTGCTCTGTGACATATGGAAGAGATCATTCAAGGCACGGTAGTTGACTCCCCAATCCACTTTAGATGATAAGTTCGGCCCCGTCTGGAGAGAAGCATAAAATTGAAAGATATAAATCAAGTCCCAAAAACATACCACCCACCTTGTCCCTATATGAACGAAGCCAATAAACATTAAAAATACCATGGTGTAAGTCTTCCCAGAACCGGTTTGACCGTAGGCAAAGATGCAAACATTGTATCCATCCAGAACAGACCGAATTAATTGTTGAGTGTCTAAAAACACCTCCTCTGCATATGATTTATAAGTAATACAAGTACAGAGTCAAAAATGTTTCAAGCCAGAAACAACTTTTTTAAGTAGGACCAGAATCAGCTAATGCCAGCAGGCAGGCAGCGTGCTTATCTTGTGTGACAATACTACAGAGCGAGTGGCTCTTACTATATTTACTAATGCAACTTAAATGAATACCTTGAGTTGCTGCAGGACCAAAGACCTTGTTAAATTTGAAAAGCCTGTGACTGCCCTTTCCTTGTTTGGAGGGATTCATGACAACCAACTCCCCATTCTCACCCATGTACTCTATGGTGGTCTGTTTCTCACTTTGTCCCGGAAGGAATGGTCTTATCCGACAATAAACTCTAATATTTCCTACCAAATTAGGATCAAGATATGTGAGATAAAAATCTTTGTAAGCCTAAACAGCTAGGCAATGATATCTAAAAGAAAACAATGCACCTTTCAAATCCTGAACCTCATTGTACAACTTTCTATTTTCTGTAAGGACAGTATGATAATTCTGCGCAGCGTCTACTAGGCCCTTAAGCTTCAAGCCTGGTGAAATCACGATACAATGCAAAGAAACATAAGATTTCTGAAAGTACAATTACTAAACAATACGATTGGACTGTTGACACTACCTAAGCGATTAATTTCTTCCAAATACAATTTCTGTGTCTTCAACACCTCTTGCTTTATTGAGTTGGAACCCACCCTCAATTCCTGAGTAGTTTCATCACTTCATGTCAAAATAAATAAACCGTGAAACATATATATTTATATATATATATATACACACACACACACACACACAAACTCACAATTCATAGACATGACAGTTGATGCAAACCTGTAGTGATCCAGACTGAAAATCTAAGAAGCTCTTGTAGCTAAGTTCTTTCTTTTTCCATCTCCGATACTTAGATTCTGAAAATGCCTGAAGTTCTTCCACCTTCTTCCTTGAATCAGTCAGAAGACACTCTAGCTCCATTATCTTCTTCTCTAGTTCAACAGTAGCTTCCTTAGCCTCTGTTTCAAGTTGGAAGCAATGCTTCTCATATGTCCCTTTAGCCAATTCTAGTTCTTTCTTTAGAGTTAAGAATTGAATATCACTATGTTCTTTCTCTTTCATTAGCCTAATTACATCTTCCTCTTCAAGTTTTTTCTTCTCCTCAATTTTGATCTTCTCAATCTGCAACAAGTAGAAAACATTGGCCTTCAAGAGAGCATCAACAAATAAACAACCAAGGACTTTATTACTGCAGTAACAACAAACAGGATTACCTGGCTAGTAGATATTAAAAGATGGTTACAACCCAAACAGCTCAAGGTAAAATCCGTACTTATAAATTCTTATTTGTTTTCTTTTTTGGTTTTAAACTTGACAAGAAACTTCTTGTGAATTGATACATAAGTGTTTGTATCCATACCTATTTTCCCCTTAATGGAGCATATTAGTGGTTGTTTTAAATTACTGAATCATGAAAAGATGCAAGCAACCCACAATTAACTGCAAGGATCAACTAGAGTCTACAAAAGATTGTAGCAAAGCCTCTAATACACAGTTAAAAACTTACAGACTGACAAAATCCGCAATAAAATGTTGGAACATGGAAGAATAACAAGCTTCTGAATCAACAAAATTGAAGAATTACTTTATCACATACCCTAAGGGGCAAACAAGCGTAGTAAATTTTTTAAATTAGAGAAAAGGTGAATTCGCTTCTTTTGTCCGTAGGTAAAGATGCAAATCTATCTCAATCAGTCTTGAGCCATGCACCTCTCTACAAAGGGATTGCTAGAGATTCTACTCGAGTTGACAAAACTTGCAACATTAGACCTAAGCATTAGCAAATACTTTAATCAGCAGGACACAATCTTTCAATGACCATTGAAAGCTAGAGGGTTAACATTATGACTTTTGACATTGATATACGATATTTCTTTTAAATTTGGGCTTTGCTATTTCATTAGTTCATACCAAGAAGGCTGCCAACATGATGCAATAAACATGCTGATGCATGATAAGAGTTTCTCCATCTAAGCAAAATTACATTCACAAGGATTCTTTATGAATCTTGAAACAGACTGGATATATGAGGTGCTAGTCATATGAGACAAGGTATGCTATAAGAATAGTGATTGAGCAATATGCTGCTTGAGATTAGTGGATGAGGTGGGCTTCACATTCATATATTGCCTAGTAAGTTGTAAAGGGAACGAAACAGTACAATTTTGAATTACATTAGCAATCCAAACTCACTAACCAACACAAAGGAACACTTGTTATAATAGACATAAAAATAGAGCTCAAAGATAAGAAATGCACCTTTGTCTTCTGAAGCTGGCTCATAACGACCTATAAGATGATGTCAAAAAGAGACTTATAAAATTTGTGGATAAGTATAACGAGGAAAATCTCAAATCTACATTCACATCTACTAGTGAGAGTACCTCATTTTCTTCTGTGGTCCCTGTGGCAAGCGTTTCAAGTACTCTTATTCTTGATTGATACTTCTCCTCACAAGATTTGTAAATAGTCTTTTGCTACAGGCACATATTAATAAAGTAATCCATATTACGTATCAGAAGAAAAATGATAAACTACATAAAAGTAGCGAACAAAATATATAAAAAAAAAACATGAAAAATGAGTACGCTAATCATTTTTACCTTTCTAAAATCTTCAGCTTGTTTTGAACTCCGTTGGTCAATTTCTTGGACAACTACTTTTAACAGAGAGGCCACGCGCTGAGCAAGAAATAATATGATCCAGTTAGGATTCAAAAAAGAAAAAAAAACATTAAGATTATCAGTGTTTCGCTATTGAAGCATCCAATGGCAGTGTAACTTCCATACATTAGGAATATCCCCATTCTTTCTCTCGATATTTTCATCCAGAATCTTCTTCACAACACTGAAAAGTGACCGAGTAGAGGCATTCTGCACATAAAAGTGGCTGAAAAGCATAAGGTGTAATCAAACAAACAAGGATATAATATAATTGATAGAATTATCATAGGAAAAGAGCAATAGAAGTTACCTCTAAACTGTTCGATTTCAACAGATCTGAAATCTCGGTAGCAGAAAGATCAGCATAATATCCTTGCTTTAACTTGAAAAAGTCATGGGACTTGTTTCCAGATTGAAACGAACCATTCAATGAACCTAAGGTAGGAAAAAACTAAAACATTTCGTTACAAAGTAAATGAACTACTCTGCTGTTAAAGCAACGCATAAATTTGGTAAACTAACAGAAGCATTAGCAACACCCATAACATCATTACCTCAACATCCTTCTCTATCTCAACTCATACGTTTCATTGATATTATGCTCATAAACTACAAGTAAAGTTTTTCATTCAAACAACATTACATCAAATGCAGTATAAAAGAATTTCAATGCATGTAATTTATTTAAAAATACATAAAATTTCACCAGAAGCCATGTGATATCTATAGTACTTTGAAGCCAATTGTCAAGTTTGGTGAGTTTGCTAGTTTTAGTGCAACAGCCTTATCAGATTGACAATTGGCAACCAAAAAAAGAAAGTATTAGAAAATATATTTTTAAGAAGAAAAATAACCACCCACTATCATAAAGTTACCTTCCCATAACTAAGAGCGTTTCTCGTGTCCTTTGACTAATTACAATAATACAAATGACATGAAGGACAGCATACAACGATATCAAATCACTATATTCTATTGTGGTTCTACTATCCATAATACAAATGACATGAAGGACAGCATACAACAATATCAAATCACTATATTCTATTGTGGTTCTACTATCCATATCTGCTTGGTCACACTTTGATCCAAAACAGTGTTTGCTAGTCCATACTCCATAGTTCATGGAATGTAATAAAAATATTAAATATATTAAGATACCACAAAATTAGGGGATGTAGAAAAGATAGACTTCTATACCTTCAACAGAGCCATTAAAAGTTTTTATTCGCTCACCAACAGCACCATTAAGAGCTTCATTTAAACTGTTGGACTCCCACTTTTCACTTGCATTCACTTCTAAGTATGGATTCATGACAAACTCGACAGAAACTTCCTTCCAGATACTAACACTGCAATAAGTATATAATCATTAATTCTTTTCAGTCAAACAAACTCAAAGTAAAAGGAACTAAATCTGGAAATTCCAAACATCCAAATTCATAGAAGGGGTACTTCTCTTTATTAATAAATACTAGCATGTTCTTCATGAAGTATAAGCCTTTGAATCACAGTTCAAATAATCAAAGTGGGACCCCAAAAAATGATTGTTATCAACAGTAGCAGTTGAAAATAATAGAGTATTTATATCAACACATACTTTCTTAGTTTTGCATTGACCAATAACATATGGCGATGAATGTTTTATACAAAATCATCTCACAAGAAACATATAGCTCAACTAAGAAGAGGATGACATGTAAATACACGTTTTCATACTTTTTAAAATGTATAGAAGTACAAATGTTATGTCTAGCTGAGGATTAAATAAAACTACTAATACTAGCTTGTGGAGGATCCTACCTAGGTGAGTATTATTTTTATTCCAAAAAGCATCTCCAATACTAGGTGTGTATTTTTCTCATTCTCAAAAACATCTTCAAGTATCTAGTAGCTCCAGTGTTCTAAAAATCCAAAATCCCCTGCCTAGGTCCGATTAATCTCCGCCTAGACACTAGGCGGTCATCTACTGCCTAGATTTGGCTGGCGCCTAGGTAAAACCATATCTCTACTTTGAATCTCGACAATATTTCAAACAAATTTTTAAGTCTTAAAAGATTGTTTTGTTAATAATTTAAATGCAAAATTTTAGAAAATTACTTTGTATAGTATAACAACTATGTATAATAGAAAAATAAATTAATGAGACCACCAAAGAAAACGCCAAATCTGCCTAGGCGGCCTAGGCGCTCTCTCCACCGCCAAGGTCTGCCTAACGACTTTTAGAACACTAAGTAGCTCTAAAAAATATAGTTACTCCTTGGGGATATAATAGATTTAAATATTTATTCACTAAATTTCTTAAATGGGTAGAAATTGATGTTATTAGTTATTTTATTAAACAACTGAGGATTTACAATAAATTGTAGTAAGTAGAGATTCAAATTAATTAGTTAGTAATTAGAGTTTTAATAATCCATTAAGGTTTTTATTTTCCTATTCCATCTTGGGTTTGGGTTTTGTAATATTTTGGTTTTCCTATTCCATTATGGATTAGGATTTTTGATTTTGTTTAAATAGCGATATAAACTCCACAAGTTCATAACTTTATGAAATATTCATAATTTATAAAATTAAGATTTCAACTACAAACATCTTTCTGTCTGTAAACGCATCTAATTTGCAAAGTGAGCTCAAAACATCCTATGAGTTAGCCAGTTCTCTGGAAAGATAGGTATCAATCTATCTTAGTTGCAATTAAAAGATACTAGTGCTTAGCTACAGAAACTATACCTTACTTTCCTGCATCAAGTGTTATATTGTCATGCATCAAGTGGTATCGTAGTTAAACTTAGTCATTCAACTAGTTTAAAATCTTATTAAATAATTAGGGATTTAGGGTAACATATAGTAAGTAGGGATTTTAATATTTAGTTTGTAATTAATCTTTAGCCTAACCCCAACTAGTTTGGAATAAAAGGCGTAGTTTGAGTCTGTAATTAGCCTTTCCTGAAACAGTAAACTTTCGGTAATTCTATTTTATTATGGATTAGAGTTTTGTTTCTATTTACATAGGGATGTAATCCCCACTACTTCATAAGTTTATGTATTATTTAAATTTAACTGTGGCAATCAATCTTTTACATACGGACGTGGCCACGTCTTTTGTCAACGAACATGAGTGATCTCTACGGAAGGAGCTCAATGCGGTGGTAGTTCTCTGTGGAGATAGGCATCAATTTATCTATGTCACGATCAAGAGAGCCTAGTGTTTACTATTTAGGTGCAAAGCCTAAACACTTATTACTTTTAAATTATCTTGCATCAAGTGTTATAATGTCCTGCATCATCCTTCCGAGTAAATTGCAAGTTTTGCCTTTGTATTCTCGGCCCACTTCTTCTCAATATTCTAAAAAGCGCTAGGCGGGAAGCAGGCGGCCGAGGGGGGCCTAGCGCCTAAGGGGCCTAGACGGGACCTGGGCGGGGCCTAGGCAGAATTTTTTATTTTATGTCAATTTTAATATTTTATCTATATTTATCCAAACAAAACAATAATATAAAGCAAAACAATCTATAATAAAAATAATAAAGGCATTTTCTTAAAGTTCAAACACATCCATATTGCTAATGTCAAAGATCAAACACAAACATGCAATTGTTCAAAGTTCAAACATATTTTTAACGTTTTAATTTTATTCATAAATAAGATTGCTATTAAATAATAAAATTTAAAATTTCAATAATTTAATTCAATATTAAAACTTAAGAAACTAAACATAAATTGAAGAATTATATTGAATTAAACTAAATATTACAAATGTATCATTATTTATATAATTTGAAGTTGGTACAAGTTCAAAAAATTACAACTATAATAAAATTATCCATTTTGACTTGATATTGTTCACTTCTTGTTGTGATTTGATATATTACATGTATTATGAATATGGTATATCATTATAAATATATCAAGATCTGGTTTGGGTAGTTATTAAAAAAAAACTCTCTGCCTAGGCCCCGCCTAATTTTCTGGAGGAATTTTTTTGCTGTCTTGGGCCTAGGTGAGGCGTCAGGGGAGCCTAGCGCCTAGGCGGGGCACCAAGGGGGGCCTAGCGCCTAGGCGGGGCCTAGGCGGGGATTTTTAGAACACTGTTTCCTCTTAAGCAAAAACAAGAAATTTTATGAGCCAGGCACTTGTTGTTTAGTATAGTATAGTTAATGGGTTCATCATTCTTTTTTCCTTCACTTTTTAGACTAAATGGATTCATCATTCACTTGCATTAAGTTCTTCCTCCAAAGTACCTATATCCAAATAAAACATCCATGTAAAACAATCTGATTTGGGTCGACAACCACCTAGATTATAAGAAAGTGCATCAGAATAACTTTTTTTATTAATAACCAACAATAAAAGGAATTTGTCAAGGAAGTCGTACAAAATTATAAATTTATAATTCCTATTATAATTTGGACAAATATGGCTGTAAATTGCATTGACTAAAGAATATTCATGCAGTTAAAAGTAAATTGCTATAGCCTAGAAAGATTTACTGATGTAATGAGTTGAATGAAATTTTGTTATATACTCCCTCAACACCAAAATATAAGATCAATGCTGACTTTTTGGAGTCCATTTGAGATCTTTTCAAATTCAAAATTGATATGATTTTATTTTTTTTTAGACAATAAAAATATAAAATATGTAAAAAATACTACTAATTACCAGGTTTATTGCTTTCAAAAGTAAATAAATCACATCAGTTTTGAATTTAAAATTGACCTTGAAAAGTCAAATTTGATCTTTTATTTTGGACTAGAGGAAGTATATTTTAATTATGCAAATTTAGTCGAGTGAGACTCCTTGCTTGTAATAACATCCTGGTATAAGATTCATACACCCTAATTGAGTTTTTTAATCAACATAAAGATGTGCAGGTCTGGTCAGTTCTTTTTAACATTACAGGTGAACCCAGTAATACAATGTGATTGTGAAATCTCAGCCATTACCTATAAGCAATCTTTAGCAGAAATCTAGGATCACAATTTTTTAAAGAGGAAGAAAAACGAGTGAGAAAGAAACAACAAACTGGAAATGTTTTAGATACGAACGCATTTAAAGACTCCATTTTCCAAAATAGATGAAATGATCAAGATACCATACTTATTTAGCTTATAATTGGGAAGAATTTAGAAGTAAACGAAAAGGGAAGGTTTAATTTCAGCTAAAGCAAAACAAAAACCTAAGGCATAGCTATAAAAGGCTCAAAAATTACTGAATACTCAAAATCGGAAACTACATTGTTCCCTTTTTGCACCATAAATACCATAATTCAACATTTTACCTCCTCAAGGCTAAATTCAAACTGAAATCTCACTCACAAACCCCACAAAAGTTCCAAAAAAAATACAATTTCAGTATAAGGTTATTTTACAGGCATAACACAACAGATCCGCATGAAACCCTAGAACAACCACAACAAAACCAATCGCGAACATAATGTGGGTAAAAACACGAACCTCGGAGACGAATTCTTGCGAAAAGAAAATATCTTGGAGGCTGTAGATCCAGAAATCTGAAGGTTTTTGCTTGTATTCAAAATTAAATCCACCAGAAGTACGACACTGAAAAACAGTTTTCTCTGTTTTTGGAAAGCAAAAACAGAAAAAACAGCTTTTGCTTCTGGTGATGTAAGAATAGGGCGGTGAAGGATGATGATGATGATTATGAAATGCCTACTTTTGAGGGATTGTTGGGTTGGAAAATGGAGGAAAAGACGTTCGTGTTGTCTTTCGGTTTTGTTTTTTTCCTTTGTTTTTTTTCTATTTTTTTCAAAATAGTCCAACTGATTATATTATGGTTAATTATGATTTGGTACCAATATTTTTGGACTTGTATTCCCGCCTTGTAGTGTTTTGTCTTGTTTCTAGATTGTTTAGTGAAAATAAAGGTGCCCCATGGCGTGACCTTTATTGGAAAGAAAACAAATAAAATGCAATAGAGAAAATACACCGGTAGGGCTGAAAATGAGCCCGAGTCGATCCGAACCCCATAATGTTCAAGTTCGACTCGAATCAAAAATTTTGTATTCAGGTTCGACTCGGATTCGAACTTATAATTTTTAAAGCTGCTCAAGTTCGACTCGTAAATTACTCGAATACTACTCGACTCGGAGTTACTCGACTCGTTTTCACAACGAGTAATTCGCGAGCCATTCTTTTCGAGCTCGAGTCTGAGATGGATCACACCAAAATGAGACATAAAGTGAAAACTTAAAAAAACTTCAATTTCATTTATATATAAAAATACATGTGTTACAAATATTTCAATAATAAATTTACAATATTAATTATTCTATGATACAATTTCTACTTTTCTAGTAACATCATTACATTTATCCAATCTCTTACATACACATCACCATACTTGAACGTATTTGTTTACTGCTAAGCCATTTTCCTACACAAGAAAATAAGGAAAAATGCATATTCAAGTCAGAAAAAAACATATCACTAAAATAGTATGATTAAGCTTTACTATGAGAAACAAAACTAAAATTATGATTAAGCATACCATGAGAAAAATCGAATCTCAATTTTTTAGGAAGAACAATAGATCCTTTCTGGTCAACATGATTACCAAGTACTTCCTGCACAAATATTTAAATATTCAAGCCAAAAAATGAAAAACAAAAATAAAAGAAATAGAAGAATGAAATGAAAGTGTACAAGTGCAGAATAATATCACTTGACATTACCCTGAGAGCAAAGTTTAGCATGTGTGTACAAGTATGGTTGGGAGCAATGAGCTTACGCCTGTTGTAGTCAACCTGCTCAAGCCATTAGACAACTACTTGAATGTTAGAACATAAAAGCAATTGTGTGTTTGTATAAAAGTATGGATGCAACTATAACTAATAATGAGCCGATTCTTGGACTGTACAAGCTCAACTTTGCTACACTAAATCTTGTTACTGTTCAGATTGGGCACGTCTTTGTCCAAGTCTAAGCCTTTGTTGAGCTTGGCTCATACTGATCATAAAAATACAGATAGGAAAGATCAAGTCATAGCATATGCAAGTGTTTGATGAGACAGATTGACTAGTTCAGGAATCTATACTTGAAAAGAGCAGTAGCACTAGGAAAAATAGTTTCCAGACAAAACAAAATTAATGCTAGTTAAAAAGTCATTTTTCACATGTGACCTTTCCAAATGCTCCACAGTTCTCTCTTGCATTTCTGGATGAACATGGCCATTTGGAATCAAATTAGTTGCGTTATGTCCTGCTGCTAAAGAAATGAAATATGAGTAGAATGCATCTTAGTGATACACAACCCAATTCCAAACATGATTACATGAGTAGAATGCTCAAGGAATATAATGTTTGATATAGACAAATCATCTTTCATAAATACTATATGATCCTTAAATCACCCATCAAAACAGAACATATGCTCAAAACAGAACAAGGACCTACCTGATGTATCCTCCCTCTGACCACTGGCATTTGCCCAATTAACTTTAAGAGGCTGCCCAAACCTGCCATTTACAGAATAAGATACAAGGCAACAATCAAGCCAGGAAATTGTAGAGGATGTACCCTAATTCTACTTACAAATGCCTTCCATTGAGTGCCAATATAGCAAGTGCAGCAGATCTACGATCGAAGTAGTGAATAAATCCATAGGATGACTACACAGAAAAGAAACAACAGAAATCCCAATAAAATTGGTTAATACAAACTATAGAAAACAGTCAAGAACAAGTAACGAGTATTGTGCCCAGGTGCAGCTCCTTGTCAAAAAGTTTTATTGGGAGCTATTAATCATATTGTGCCCACTGTACAGGGAAATCTTTTCAGTGAAATTGCCACAGAGTTGCTATAGTGATAATCTTTTCAGTGAAAGGCTTCCTTGAGCCCTTTTCCCCCTCTTGTACTTCTATCAATTTTTCCCCATCTTAAAAAATGAAAAGGGCAGTTGCAAATGTTATAAAAAAATAAAAATAAAGTGTATATATATATATATATATATATATAATACTTTCAACCTACTAAGTGGAGCCATATTCATCTTTTCTCTCTTTCTTCTTCTTTTTTTTTAAAAAAAAATTATTGTGTGGATGGGTGGGTGGGGGATCAGTAAACACAAACCAAAGGAGTTATAGCAGAGTAATCAACATAGACATAGAATTGTTATTCATCAACCTGCGTACACTATAGAAAACAGTCAAGAACAAGTAACGAGTAGAGTAGGCAAGCAAAATCTGTTGGAAATGAACATAGCACCTGTATTGCTCCATTTTTGTCCATGGTATGCACCAAAACTGTTCTGGGTTAGCAACTGCAAACTCTTAAATCCTGCAAATATAAAAGATGGGTTAGAAATAAGTAAAAAACTAACTTGTAATAAATAACAGAAAATGTCAAAATAAAAAAGATCAGAAACTTATCTTTTTTTTAGACTTTACACCAAACTAGTTTCCTTGATGGTTGTGCACTATCAACTTAAAGCTGCAAGCCAAATATATAAACTCCAAATTCCAAACTCTTGCACTAAAGCTAGTAGTTTGGCACTATTTCATAAACCCAATTCCAAAATGCTCAATTGAAAATCCAAAGTCCAAACAAAATAACCAAAGTCCAACAGTCCAAGTTCAACAGTTCAATAGTAAACAAAGTAAACAGTTCAACAGTTCAATTTAAAAACTAAAATGTAAACAACAATGCATCATATCAATATTTTCTTCATTGCATCAGCATTTCAATCTCCAAGCTCACCTCCTGCATTGAATCTTCATCAGCCTACATTGTCAAACAATTAATATTAATCCATGATATTATTTGCATATGTATTTATTTATGTAAAAAAAATAAACAAATTAATACTTACAATCATGTTTTTCTTAATCCTATACTCAGCCCGCAACCAATCACCTGTGCAAATCAAAGCCTGAACCGTGTCAGGCTTTAAAGAGCTCCTGAACTGGTCAAGAACCCTTCCCCCAGCACTAAATGTTGATTCGGAGGCCACAATAGTCACAGGTATGGACAATATATCTCTTGCCATCCTAGACAAAACCTTGAATTTTAAAGTGTTTGCCTTCCACCATTTTAAAACATCAAAATTATCATCAACATTACAAACCAATCTCCCTTCTTCCAAGTAAATTTCCAAATCAGACTTCAAACATGAGGATGCAATGTCCATGTTTTGAGCCCAACTGTCAAACTCTGCTCTACTCTTGGTCTTACTCTTAGATCCACCAACAGAAACCATTGGTTTAACACTATTTCTAGCACTTGAAGTTTCACATTGACTATTAACAACTTGTTCTGCATTGTAAACTGCAACATATTCATCAAACAGTTCTTGCAAAGCATTTTGAATAAGTGTTAAGTTCCTTTTTGCTTCAAACTCACTGACATACATCTTTGGAAAACAAAATATAACTAATTGCATCTTATATCTTGGATCTAAAATAGATGCAATAGCCATCAGTAAGTTGCATTGTCCCCAATATTTATCAAACTTCTCTTTCATCTTGTAAGCCATTTCTTTCATATATTCACAATCATCAACAATAGTTTCATTCAACAACTCCTTGATTTTCCAAATCTCAGGTAAAAACAGATTGGAAGTAGGATATTCACAGCCAGAAAACACATTTGTTGCTTCATTAAACACTTCTAAAAATTTAATAACCCTCTCAGCCCTGTCCCAATCTTCCCTACTAGGCAAAGAGTTATAATGAAGGTCTCTCTCTTTGTACAATGGGAACACATCCTTGAATTGCAAAGCAGACTCTAACATGGCATATGTGGAGTTCCACCTAGTGGGGACATCTAAGATCAATCTTTTTGAAGATGGTAATTGTAAATTTTTCACAATCTCACCAAATTTATGAAGACGAGATGGAGACATTTTCAAGTACTTGACAGTCTCACGAACGTTTTGAATAACATTTTGGATAATCCCCAAACCATCTTGCACCATCAAGTTAAGAATGTGGGCACAACATCTAACATGAAATATTTTACCACTAAAATAAAGGCCACCTTTCAGTGTAAAATTATCTCTAAGATGTCTTACAGCTGAATCATTTGCAGATGCATTATCAAGAGTCACAGTTGATATTTTATTTTTAATTCCCCACTCAGTTATACAATGCAAAATAGAATCAGAAATCATAAGACCAGTGTGTGGAGGTGCCATGCTACAAAAATTAATAACCCTTTTATGCAAGTTCCAATCCGAATCCAAAAAATGAGCAGTGAGGCACATATAACCAATAGTTTGATTAGAAGTCCACAAATCAGATGTCAAACTTATTCTACTAATACCATCAAACAGAGCCTTAATTTTTTTCTTCTCTAAAGCATAAAGCTTCATGTAGTCATTCCTTACTGTCATCCTAGAAATGGGATCAAATCTTGGATTCAAAGTTTTCAAAAATAGTATGAAAAATTCATGCTCAATCATACGAAAAGGGTATTCACGCACACATATCATCTTAGCAAAAAGCTCCCTTACTTTTTCTTTATCATACTTGAAGAAATTCAAATTACCAGTTTTACCTTCAACTTCTAAAGTAGGATAAGATAATACCTGCTGCTTGGGTTTTCCGGAACCAGAAATTGAAGCCAACCGAATAGAACAGGAGTTCATGTGCCTATTCAAATGACTCGTAGACCCCGTATTCTGAAGAGCAAGCCTTGAGTGGCAATGCTTGCACTCAACCTTTTTGGTTCCATCTCTTAATGTCATAATAGTAAACTCATCCCATGCTTTTGAGGTCTTTTTTTTTCATTTTCTTCCATGATCAGTTTCAGCCTCAACCTCAGTAGCATTTTCAGGCTGAGAATCACCATTAAGTTGAGGCTGATTTTCAGTTTGAGTATTTGGCACTTGAGATGGTCCAGATGGGTCTTCAATCAAACTTATGATCTCATTGTTACCTCAAATAAACAAACAAAAAATTATCAGATATTCAGAATTAGACACAAAGGATTTAACATATGCATGCACAATAAAATTGCTCACATAAAAATAGTATTGTAATATCCAGTAAAAACTAGAACTATATATATACTTATTTAAGTTCAGCATTCACCAAAGGTATGCCAGAACTGTAGTGACAAAATGTAAGTTGCACAGGATAAAAAGTGTTTTGACAACAGGAATACAGCTGTCGGTTGAACCAGCAACCAGTCTGCTTTCTTGTCTCACCTCTTTTTTTTATTAAACATATTTATTGAAATGGCAGCTCACAATTTAACAGTTAGAACAGTTATTCTCTATGAATATCAAATAACAGTACAAAATCAGTAACAGGAGCATGGCAATTGTAAGTTCATTAAACTAAGTAACATGAGCATGGCAATTGGTATCAAATTAATATTTGTGAAGAAAAAGCATTCTTCATGTATTATGCAACTATCAGTCTAATTGAGTCTATGATTTTTATAGTCAATTCATATCCCTATACAAATCGAAGTTAAGCTCTAAATGACTGAAAAAGGGGTGATTTGGTGAATGGTTAAAAGTTGATTCAAGAATGGTTAAAAGCTCTAAATGACTGAAAAAAGGGGTGATCTGTTCACTTATTTTCACAGCAGTGAAGACTAACCCATATAGTAGTAAGCTCACTAGAAGGACACGACTAGTAATTGAACTAGTATCCAAAGTAAGGTAACAGCTGATTTGTGGATGGATACCAATTTAGCCTAAAATTAGTTTGAAAAAATTGAGTATAAAATTGTAAAAGCAGAGTGAGTAATAATAAAAACAAAAATTGGAGCTCTGTAACTTTTATTGGTACTAACACAGTAACACTAGCAGAACTACCATGACATGAACACTAATACCACTTCAAAATTAGTAACAGGAGCATGGCAATTTTAAGTTACAGACTATTAATAGAAGGATTAGGCACGAGTAAAAGATGATGAAAACATTAGAATATCATAGCAAGGTCTTAGACAAGTACTAAAAACATAAGTCCATAATCTGATAAACATGTGTATTCCAACATACCAATCAACAAAAAAGTATAGATCTATACTGAACAAACAAGAAATGTATATACTTGAAGCATCAAAGTGTTCCATTGAATAAGATCGAATTGAAACTTGAAAGCTAAAAATTAGGGTTTTAATTTTTTGATTGGGGATTTTTGGTATAACAAAACTATAGAAGTAATATATATATATATATATATATATATATATATATATATACGTAAGAACCGACTTACAAAACTTGCATTTACACGATCTTCATGGCTTCACCGCTTCAACTTCATCAATCGTTTTTTGGGAATAGGGTTTTAGTGATTCTGAGATTGAATCACTAAATATTCAGTCATCAGTTCTCAAATCTCACCCCCCTCGAGCCTATAAACTTAATTTTTATGTAAACGAAGAGGCTCATCCGCGATTGAAGTGTGAACTGTGAAGTGAGAACTGAGAAATCTCACGTATGAATAAACTCTGAAGAATCAAGACATTAATTAATCAAACGACTAACCTTTCCACTTCCTTATCAGAGATCGAGTAAGTACCGAGCCCTTAAACGGGTAAGGTTGATCGAGTAAGGATCGAGTAAGGTTCAGATGAAAGAGGCGAGTTCGAACCATAAAATGAGCGAACAGTACTCTGCTCATATTCGGGATCTGTCTTATATCCCCAAAACGAACCCTTGGCCCATATTCGACTCGAAAGGTTACCGAACTCGAGACCCGAATCATATTTTCGGGTCGAATCCGAATCGGGTACCGAGTTACCTGGACCGTTTATCACCCCTATACACCGGACGTCACGCTTGGCTTGGGTACTTGGTAGAAAAGATGTACGGAATAAATCAATTTTTGGTATCTGTACTGGGACACGACTTATAATTTGGTAGCTAAAGTGAAAAAAGTTATAAATTGGTGATTGTACTTGAAAAATGTTACACTCCATTAAACAGTAGGGACACGACTTACAATTTGGTACCCGAAGTGAAAAAAATTATAAACTGGTGATTGTACTCGAAAAATATTACACTCCGTTAAACAGTAGGGTTTCATCTTTATTCTATTTGAAAGTTAGGGTTCTCTTCTTCTGCCCTTATTCTTCTTGTCTCATTCTTCTTGTCTCGATTCTCCATTGATTACTGGTTCCCATATATTTATTAAAGGGTTTTCAGTGTTTAATTGAAAGGATGAGCTCGTCTTGGAGTGGAATCGTAAATGAAATCGGGGAAGAAGATTATAGTTCATGCAACAAAAATGAATGGATTACGCCAGAGATCCCAAGTCAGTGCCACTGTGGAGCAATGGTACAAATGTGAAAGGCAAGGAAAGATGGAACAAAACATTGAGGATCTTCTTCGCGTCGACTTCGCTTCTCTCTCTGTATGTTTGTCTCTCCCGTTGGATCAACTTTAACGATTATTTAAAAATTAGAAAGTACAAGCATCAGATGACAATAGTTTTCAAGTACAATCACCAGTTTGTAACTTTTTTCACTTCGGATACCAAATTGTAAGTTATGTCCCTACTATTTAACGGAGTGTAACATTTTTCGAGTACAATCACCAGTTTATAACTTTTTTCACTTCGAGTACCAAATTATAAGTCGTGTCCCAGTACAGATACCAAAAGTTGATTTATCCCAAAGATGTACTAATTGGTGTTGACAAGGTATCGCAATCGGAACCCAAATCGCATTAAAAATTAACTAAATTATATTAATTGAGTCGTTTTAACGATTTCAGTATAGGTGGCGGTATTATAATTAACTAAATTGTATAAAATATGCCACACATATCTTAAGTTCTCAATACAAATATATATTGTCATGTTATTTTATAATGTATTGAAAAACTTCCACAGTCACATATCATCACTCTACTCCCCTGTTATCCCCGCTCGACCCAACTACACTCTTATTACTTGAAAAAAATTATGAAGCAAAAGGGTGAGCACAAATAGCCCAATAAAGAATATTATAACTAAGATAATGTAGAACAAATTATCATTAGTCCTCAACAGGGAAAAACTTGATAGAATACAATAGACAACAAGTTTTAGATCAATAACTACAGCGGAAACAGCAATCCATTAGAAGAGTCAAGTAGAACATAATGTCTATTATCTCCTCCAAATTAAAAGTCCATCATTAATATTTCATCATTGTAATACCCATTAACAGTTCTTTGTTGTACCCAAGACAAACAGAACTTTCATCACATGTCTTCACCTGAACCACCAACAATTATAATTAAAATTCATAATTCATGTTTATTATATTATAAATCAACAGTTTGTCCTTGCCACAAAAGGCTAAAAACACTCAATAATCATATCGTCATTTCAAATCAACGAATTATCCATGCACTACGGGCCAAGGATATTTGTTAGTATCACCAGTGGTCATGATCATGCCAATCAATTGTCTATCTTTGCACTACAAGCTAAAGATATTCAATGGTCATGATCATACCAATCAATTGTCTATCTTTGCACCACGGGCCAAAGATGTTCAATTGTAAAGTCAATGATCAACAGTCCGTCTTTGCACTACGGGCCAAAGAGAACTTGCACCACATCATTTGTCTGTAACATTACAGGTCATGATTATATCAATACAAAATTCATGGTCATAATCATACCAATCAACAGTCCATATATGCACTACGGGCCAAAGATGACTTTTACCACATCATTTGCCTGTAACAGTATAGGTCATGATTATATCAATACAAAATTCCTGGTCATAATCATACCAATCAACAGTTCATCTATGCACTACGGGCCAAAGATGACTTTTACAACATCATTTGTCTATAAACATTACAGGTCATTATTGTGACGCCCCCAAAATTAGGTATACATCACCCATCTTGGGTCGTCAGATACATAGTACAGAATACAAATACAACTTACTAATACAACTGTCGTGTACAATACGACAAAACATAAACTGTGAGTTTGAATACAAATATTATCTTCTAGAGAGTATTCATACTCAAAAGGAGTCCTCGTTACATTTATTAACACACCATTACATAGAATAGTGAGGACCACTAACTAATACTATCATTCGGACCATCACTCCGTTCCCCGACTTGCCCCAGCTACGTTCTCATTTCCTGAAGAGAACAGTGAAAGAAAGGGTGAGCTCAACTAGCCCAGTAAGAAATATTATGACTAAGATAATGCAGAATAAATTATCATTAGCCTTCAACAATATTAAACTGATAAAATACAATAGACATCTAGTTTAACTGCAGCGGAACAAGCAATCCATTAAAAGAGTCAAGTAGAAGATAAACTCTACTATCTTTTATGATTTAAAAGATTTTCCAACACTGTGATCGCTGAGACTCAGCTTAATAAAATAATCCACATCATCGAATCACCCCTGCACTACGGCCAAGGATATTCGTATATTCATTAATGGTCATGATCATGCCAACAACTGTCCATCAATGCACTACGGGCCAATGAGGACTTTTACCACATCATTTGTAACATTACGGTCATGATTATACCGAATAATCCCTGATCATAATCATACCAAGTCCATCTATGCACTACAGGCCACATATGACTTTCAATATTTTATAAACATGAGGATGATGACAATGATATAAGAATTCAATAAAACAAGTTCAAGAATTAATTTATCCAAGAATTAACAACGTCCAAATTGTCAACATGATACTACTTTGTGGAGTAAGATTCAAGAATGATCAGGAGAATATTTTCATGAATAGATACTAGATGAAACGCAATTATCAAGGATATTTCACAAATTTCATGGAGTATAGAAGTCAAAACTTAACCAACTGAGTACAATAAAGAATGAAATAACAAAAGAAATCACCATGCATGCGATAGACCGCACAGACAAGTTATTCTTAACAGAATAATAAATAATGGAACCAGGTCCGGCGTAAACGCACAGACATGATATTCCGACAGAATAATAAATAATGGAACCAGGTCCGGTGTAAAACACACAGACAGGATATTCCGACAGAATAATAAATAATGGAACCAGGTCCGGTGTAAAACACGCAGACAGGATGTTCCAACAGAATAATAACAAAAACGGAACTAGGTCCGGTGTAAAACACACAGACAGGATGTTCCAACAGAATAATAGCAGAATGTCACCAAGTATAGGGTAGACCACGTATACAGGTTATTCCAACAGAATAATAAGAAATGGAATAACAACAGTTCTCTTCATGAATAAGAAAGAATAACACCCCTTACCGTTTTAAAGAAGAGCTGAAGTAAGGAAGTAGTTAAGTAGCAGAATACTCTTCTTCTCTCTCTCTATAGTTTCTCTCTCTAGAGTTCAGTGAATTCGTAAGAAATAATGAAGGAATGAGCTGCTATTTATAGAAAAATAGAATGCATAGTAACTAATCCATGAACGGTCCAGATTGATTACTTTAATCTGACGGTCCATATTTAAAGAAAAATCTTTTAAATAAAATATAATATATTCTATTTATAGAATAACTTTAATAAAGTATTTTGTTTTATATAAAAAGATGTTTCTGTTTTATTACGTTAATAATACGAATAAAACAAAACGTCATTATCGCTAAATAATTCATATTATTAACTGACAATAATGGAATCAAACTGAGTGACTTCTCACATAAGCATTAATAATCAATACCGTGTGCTACTATGCAACCACACGTATTACTGTACTTTTACTACCGAGTAGTTCAACAGTAACAATGGTAAAACTTCCGCCGTTATTTTTAATAAACTATCTTTGTCGTTTTCTCAATCCGACAATAATTCTGTTGTGGGGTCCACCAATGATTGTGTCGTTGTACGAATATTCCCTGTTAAAACGAATATTCTCCGACCAATCAAATATTATATAACAACTTGCGTACTTTGCAAAATTTATAAATATTACCCACAACTATAACATTATATCAAATTAACTCCATAATATTCAAAAATGTTATTTATAAAAAATTTATCTTTATTTATAAAAGTTAGGGTCTTACAACCTCCCCTTCTTATGAAATTTCGCCCTCGAAATTAGGGTACGTACCTGGTATGTCGAAGAGATAAGGATACCTTGATTTCATTTCAGATTCTAACTCCCAAGTCATTTCCTCAACATCGTGGTTTCTCCACAAAACTTTGACTTGAGGTATAACCTTGGAGCGTAGAATATGTTCCTTCTTATCTAAGATTTGAACAGGAACTTCTTCATACGTCAAATCTTCCGCTATTTCGTCTGGTTCTAACTCAATAATGTGGTTCAGGTTCTCCCTTAAACTCCGGTGGTCCCAGCTCCTTAAACTGTTTAGCGGTGACCGCCAGAGAGTTTCCAGTATTTCCACCTACGTTGTGGACAGGAGTCACTTTCACCTGTTGTTGCATGAATTGCATAAAGCCTCTGAACATTTGAGCATTCATCATTTGGTCAGTGTTGTTGTTTGCATGAGGATTGTCACCTTCCTGATGCACATTATCCTGATTATTGATATGTGGTGAATCAACAGTCGCCTGTGCTCCATTGCTATTCTCAACATTCTCAGATGCCATTTCCAGATACTGTCACAAAATAAAAATTAATTGATATGTTATATTTTATCCTTATATTATGACCGACCAATTAAATACCATGCAAATAAACTTAGGTAGGTCATACTAGCGAAGAAATTCTCCGTCTCTCCCCTCCTAGTTCTATTCTCACATCTTAGCCAGCGATCATATCCCTAAGCTCTGATACCAACTGTGACGCCCCCAAAATTAGGTATACATCACCCATCTTGGGTCGTCAGATACATAGTACAGAATACAAATACGACTTACTAATACAACTGTCGTGTACAATACGACAAAACATAAACTGTGAGTTTGAATACAAATATTATCTTCTAGAGAGTATTCATACTCAAAAGGAGTCCTCGTTACATTTATTAACACACCATTACATAGAATATTGAGGACTACTAACTAATACTATCATTCGGACCATCACTCCGTTTCCCGACTTGCCCCAGCTACGTTCTCATTTCCTGAAGAGAACAGTGAAAGAAAGGGTGAGCTCAACTAGCCCAGTAAGAAATATTATGACTAAGATAATGCAGAATAAATTATCATTAGCTTTCAACAATATTAAACTGATAAAATACAATAGACATCTAGTTTAACTGCAGCGGAACAAGCAATCCATTAAAAGAGTCAAGTAGAAGATAAACTCTACTATCTTTTATGATTTAAAAGATTTTCCAACACTGTGATCGCTGAGACTCAGCTTAATAAAATAATCCACATCATCGAATCACCCCTGCACTACGGCCAAGGATATTCGTATATTCATTAATGGTCATGATCATGCCAACAACTGTCCATCAATGCACTACGGGCCAATGAGGACTTTTACCACATCATTTGTAACATTACGGTCATGATTATACCGAATAATTCCTGGTCATAATCATACCAAGTCCATCTATGCACTACAGGCCACAGATGACTTTCAATATTTTATAAACATGAGGATGATAACAATGATATAAGAATTCAATAAAACAAGTTCAAGAATTAATTTATCCAAGAATTAACAACGTCCAAATTGTCAACATGATACTACTTTGTGGAGTAAGATTCAAGAATAATCAGGAGAATATTTTCATGAATAGATACTAGATGAAACGCAATTATCAAGGATATTCCACAAATTTCATGGAGTATAGAAGTCAAAACTTAACCAACTGAGTACAATAAAGAATGAAATAACAAAAGAAATCACCATGCATGCGATAGACCGCACAGACAGGTTATTCTTAACAGAATAATAAATAATGGAACCAGGTCCGGCGTAAACGCACAAACAGGATATTCCGACAGAATAATAAATAATGGAACCAGGTCCGGTGTAAAACACACAGACAGGATATTCCGACATAATAATAAATAATGAAACCAGGTCCGGTGTAAAACACGCAGACAGGATGTTCCAACAGAATAATAACAAAAACGGAACCAGGTCCGGTGTAAAACACACAGACAGGATGTTCCAACAGAAAAATAGCAGAATGTCACCAAGTATAGGGTAGACCACGTATACAGGTTATTCCAACAGAATAATAAGAAATGGAATAACAACAGTTCTCTTCATGAATAAGAAAGAATAACACCCCTTACCGTTTTAAAGAAGAGCTGAAGTAAGGAAGTAGTTAAGTAGCAGAATACTCTTCTTCTCTCTCTCTATAGTTTCTCTCTATAGTTTCTCTCTCTAGAGTTCAGTGAATTCGTAAGAAATAATGAAGGAATGAGCTGCTATTTATAGAAAAATAGAATGCATAGTAACTAATCCATGAACGGTCCAGATTGATTACTTTAATCTGACGGTCCATATTTAAAGAAAATTTTTTTTAATAAAATATAATATATTCTATTTATAGAATAACTTTAATAAAGTATTTTGTTTTATATAAAAAGATGTTTCTGTTTTATTACGTTAATAATACGAATAAAACAAAACGTCATTATCGCTAAATAATTCATATTATTAACTGACAATAATGGAATCAAACTGAGTGACTTCTCACATAAGCATTAATAATCAATACCGTGTGCTACTATGCAACCACACGTATTACTGTACTTTTACTACCGAGTAGTTCAACAGTAACAATGGTAAAACTTCCGCCGTTATTTTTAATAAACTATCTTTGTCGTTTTCTCAATCCGACAATAATTCTGTTGTGGGGTCCACCAATGATTGTGTCGTTGTACGAATATTCCCTGTTAAAACGAATATTCCCCGACCAATCAAATATTATATAACAACTTGCGTACTTTGCAAAATTTATAAATATTACCCACAACTATAACATTATATCAAATTAACTCCATAATATTCAAAAATGATATTTATAGAAAATTTATCTTTATTTATAAAAGTTGGGGTCTTACAATTATTATACCAATACAAAATTCCTAGTTATAATCATACCAATCAACAGTCCATCTATGCACTATGGGCCAAAGATGACTTTTACCACAACATAAGCATAAGAATGATGACAATGATATCAAGAATCAATCAAGTGAGATCAAGGATAAATATTAGAGAGTTATAATTCAATTTATCCAGAGTTCAAGAATGTCCAAATAGTCAACATGATGATCAAAACGTGGATTCAAATTTAAGAATAAGATTCATATATCAAAGATAATTTGGTCAAAAAAAATCACTTTTGTCATGAATAGTACCCGAATGAATAGTACCAAATAAATAGTACCCCGTCATGCAAAGTACTCTGAGTAAATAGTACCCCCAGTGAATAGTACTCGAATAAATAGTATCAAATAAATAGTACCCCGTCATGTAAAATATCCCGAGTAAATAGTATCCCGAGTGAATAGTATCCAAGTGAATAGTACCCCGAATGAAAATATTAAAATTTAATAAGAAAGTTCAGACCAATATTACAATGAAACGATACTAGATAAAGTACAAAACTCAAGGATATTCTACTAATTTCAAGGATTATAGAAGCAATACTTACAATAGTAAGTTTAGATTTAAGAATATGAAAAGAACTAATACACGAAACTGCAAATAGATTTTTACCCGTCATGCGGTAATCCGCGTAAACAGATCTTTTCCACAAATAAAAAATGAGTACGAAGGGTTATTCACCATGCATGCGGTAATCCGCGTAGACAAGTTATTCCCACATATTAAAGAATGATTACGAAGGGTTATTTACTATGCATGCGATAATCCGCGTAGACAGATTACTCCCGCAGATTAATAAAGAATGAATACGAAGAGTTATTCACCATGCATGCGGTAATCCGCGTAGACAGGTTACTCCCGCAGATTAATAAAAAATGAATACGAAGGGTTATTCACCATATATGCGGTAATCCGTGTAGACAGGTTACTCCCGCAGATTAATAAAGAATGAATACGAAAAATAATATCTCTTACCATACAAAAAATAATATCCCTTACCTTAGTAGGAGGTTAGATACTACAATAGTACTGTAGTAGCAGAATACTCTTCTTCTTTCTCTCTCATTATCTCTCTATAGTTTCTCTCTCTAGAGTTTCAGTAAATTCGTAAGAAATAATTAAGGAATGAGCTTCTATTTATAGGAGAATGAGCTAAATAGTAACTAATTCACGAACGGTCCAGATTGATTTACTATTAAAACGGACGATCCATATTGATTTACTATTAAAATTTTCAACTGACGGTCCATATTGATTTACTATTATAACTTCAACCAGCGGTCCATATTGATTTATTATTATAACTTCAACTGACGGTCTAAAAAATTAGCACTTCTCCACATGGAATAATAAGTCAAACTTAAAACAAACGCCTCATGGCAAATACCTCTATTTATATCCAAAATTGAATAAATATTTACCACAAATTACTTGTCTTCAATCAACATATTTTTAATCTTTCAACAATTATTCATTATTTAATATTATAACTCATAATATTGACAACCAGATCGTTCTCAGGAAAGAGGGGGCTTTCCGATAAGAATTTCTTCTTATTTGCGCACAATTAAATAACCAAACCCCTTTTCTCGACAGAACTTTCAGACATTGTCTGATAGGTATAAATTTATTTTTATATATTTTGATAATAACAATTATATATGTAGCAATTAAATATGTTAATTATTTTTTATTTTATCTAAACTATTTTCTGATTTTATTTGAATTAATTTTTATTAACCTTCATAATTTAAATGTAAGTGTTAAATAAATTGATTCATATATTTAATTAAGGCAAGGAGATTCTATTCTTTTCAAAAATAAAGTTGGGCAAAAATGTTTTATTGTATGCATACATAATAAACATATGTATATTAAAATATACATATAAAGTATATACATATATATAATATATATATAACGATATATATATATATATATATATATATATATATATATATATATATATATCACAGCCGATCCTATCAGGGAGTCCGGATTTTCTTAAAATTCGGACTTTTTTTTTTTTTGCTTTTTTTTTTAAATAACTTAAAAAAAATATTTAATATTTTATGGAACTGAAATTTTTCCATAATAAAGTGTTTTGGGCGTGTTTTGAATACCTATACCAAAAAGTGGTGGTACAGTCTGCACAGACTGTACCACCATGTTTTGGGATCCCGAAACTGGATCCGGACTCATATATATATATATATATAATCCCGTTCAAGAGCAGAACTGTTAAAGAGTAGTAATTCCTTAAAAAATAGTACTATTTAAAAGCCCCGCGTTTTAAATTCTCTCTCCTCACTCGGTATTATAGAACGACTTAGCTCTCGTTTCCCCTCTAGAAAACACCTTGCTGCAAAATCGAACGAGTTCCTTGGAATCGATTGTTGCAAAATCGTTGAGAGAGAAATCGAAGCCCTTGATCCTCTCCAGAAACGCGATTGCTGCAAAATCGAAGCCCCTCAGTTCGATCCCCTTCAAGCCCTAGAATCCTATTCTTCCCTTCTCTCCGCCACCGCCTTCGCCCGTCGACTTCTCTCCAGCTCTGCACTTCTCATTTGATTGAATTTGTGTTTTATGGTGGATATTTTTTGCTCAACCTATTACTATTTGGGGTATTTGACTCCTGGGTTGCCTCCTTCATCTTTTATCCGACTCTGAACAAGTACCATCTGTTACTATTCTTCTTTCTTTGTAAATGCTTCGTGTTAGATTCAAACCTCTCATCCATGGCAGTCTAAGTGATTTAAAATTATCTCTTAAAATAAATAATGAAATTATTTACTATTCAGAATTTTATCTTTTTGTTACAATATCTTGTTGAACTGTTTGCTTAAATTTTAGAATCTCAAGAACTACTCGTTTCAATCCCCAATTTGTTTGACTTATTGATTAGAGATATGTTAGTTGAGTTCTATGCTATTTACTAGCAATTGATTTAAATAATTTGATTATTATGAAATTGAGCAGACCCCAAAAAATATTCATTTATTTAATATCATCTGATGTTCTTTTAAATTAATTTTACTTGTTTTTAGCTAACAAGAAGTTGTCAAATCTTGGGTGTGACGGATTTTAATTAGTGTAGAATTTTTGGGATTAAGGATTTTCTAAATCCATGTTGCTATATTCACTGTCTGTTGCTATTCAATTGTTTCATTAAGGCTGTGTATCAGTGTTTGGCAACTAAATTTCAAGCTTTGGGAATGGAATTGGAAGCACATTTGGGATTCCGTAGAATTGAATTTAGTTGATATGTTTGGCATCTCAATTTGAAGACTTTGAATTGGAACTGAACACTAAATTTTAGTAATCTTGGGTTGCACTGCTTGAAAAGAGACAAAACCATGCCTGTGATACTTGTGACAAAAAACATTCTTAAGTAAGACATCAATATCATTACTACCTTGAGATTGGCTTCAAGTATTAAGGAACACAAAAATGAGCAGATTAGTAGTATTATACTACTGGACTGGAATGGGATCATAACATTGACAGCTAGTCTGGGGAGCAACCAAAAGTATATAACCATAGCGTAGAACCTAGAAGAACTAAAACACACCATCTGTTCATAAGTTATCTATTTTGTTTTTTTGTTTATCAAAAGCAGTATATGTATGTATGGGAATTATACTACAACAAAAGATCAAATATCACTTATTTTTTATTCAATTTCCTTTGATATGAAGTTTCTTCTGAAAAAAAATTCTTTTTTGACAGCCTCATGGTTGCGGGTATTTAATGGGGTATGATCCTCCGATGCAGCCGAGAGCTATTCAAGTGATTCCTGGTTTGTTGAGGAAGTTGAGGGCTCTTGAAAATAAATCTCAAAATGTTAGACGCAAACAACGAGTTTACTTGATAATCATATGTGTTTCCTTGATTTTGCTATTTTGGAATTTCTTTGGAACCATCTCTATGCAAGAAGATGCTTAAATAGGAAAAAATTTTAATTATAATTTGGGAGATGTAATGAATTGATTGTAGTGAAGTAAAGATATTAGCTCAATATTTGTTTGATGTATTTCTATCTCATTTTGGTACATATTGGCCATTCTGTGTATGTATATACTGATCTAGCATGTGCTCTTGTATTGAAAATCCCCGCCCCTCTTGTTGTCTACAAATTTTTAATACAAGGAAGTTTTGTTTGTAATTAATCATTTGTACAGTTGAGTTTTTCTTGTTGTAAATGGATGTGAAATTCCACAAGTTGGTTCCGAGTTGATAACATTTTGTTTCCTGCAAGACATTTGACATAACAGGAAATCAGGTACTTCCTAGTCGTTGTTTCTAGCTATTGTGGATGCACATATAATACAATATTTCCATATTTTAAATGTCAGTGGTATTGAAATATACTCAATATCACAGGTGCATTATAGGTTTGAAGGATCATATCTCTGAGAACAAACATATAGAACTCAAACATTATACCACTGTCCTCGTGCACATCAAGTCATCACACCAACACAATACTAAGAACAAACATATAGTACTCAAACGTTACACATAATAAAATTTTGCATCATTGTTACTTATGCATGTACAAAATACCAAACCAAAACTAAGAATCTTCTCAGTCGCCAAACTAGTACTTTAGTGACCACCATGATGGATGGCTTGAAAATAGTGACAAAATAAGGCAGACTAACAGTGTGCCATTTTCAATCCGTAGCGGTAGGTGTTATATTATACCACTGTCCTCATAGCCGATCTTGCAGCCTCACGCTTCATCTCAACAGCTTTGCCACTGCCTCGAAAATACATATAAACTTGCTGCACACGGCATGAATAAGATAATATCAATTACAAAGATATAGTTTAATAACTCATATGCACCAAGGTAACAGTTACAAATGATAAATACTGCAAATTACTACAACAGAACAACAGTGTAGGATACAGGGCAAAATATTACTATGTTAAACATGAGATACATAATTAATGTGTTATCCATGTCTTAATTCTTAAAAGATGCAATCATGCAACAATAGTAATCTCAGTCTCCATATTTTTGTACACAAAAAATTGAAGTCACCACATGAAGACTACAACAATAGTAAATCATAAAATCCATTGCAAACTATTTTGTTTTAGATTGGATGGAGACAATTAATGTCAGAGTAGAAACAACAAAATTTTAATATTTTGAAAATAAAAACACAACCACTATTTTGGCAAAGAAACATAATGCAACAACATCCTAGAGGGTTTGATTACAGGGAAAAGGGTTGCAGGTTCAGGAAAATTACAAAACACCACCAACAACTATCTTTAAACTTCAGCACAGATTTAGAGTACACAGATCTATATACACATTTCATAATGTACTAACCATTCTAAAAATATACATTCCCTCCACCAAAAATGAGAGCCCCGTATATGAAAGCCATTCATTAGAAGAAAAGTTGTCCATTTCCTATTTAACCTCCCAACTCAATTACCATAACAAAATAAAAAATAACAACATTGATGAATGTTAGGTTTAACCACTTTCATAAAGGAAAATTTGGAAAATCATGTGTTTTTTTGTTATTTTTTAAAAGGGGTTCTACTTTTGGGATAAAGGGAGTATAATTTAATAAAGGCATGTTCGGGTCAGGAATCATCTTCACGTTTTAGGTGTGCCAGTTCTAAGTAACTTGTTTACTAAAAGGCTACTTAGTAGGAGTACCCATAAAGACCTTGCTCATTAGTGAAACAAAGGATAAAATTCTGAATAGTAAATAATTTCATTATTTATTTTAAGAGATACTTTTAAATCACTGAGACTGCCATGGATGAGAGGTTTGAATCTAACATGAAGCATTTACAAAAAAAGAAGAATAGTAACAGATGGTACTTGTTCAGAGTCGGATAAAAGATGAAGGAGGCAACCCAGGAGTCAAATACCCCAAATAGTAATGGGTTGAGCAAAAAATACCCACCATAAAACACAAATTCAATCAAATGAGAAGTACAGACCTGGAGAGAAGTCGACGGGCGAAGGCGGCGGCGGAGAGAAGGGAAGAATATGATTCTAGGGCTTGAAGGGGATCGAACTGAGGGGCTTCGATTTTGCAGCAATCGCGTTTCTGGAGATAATCAAAGGCTTCGATTTCTCTCTCAACGATTTTGCAGCAATCGATTCCAAGGAACTCGTTCGATTTTAGCAGCTTCGCTTTTGCAACAAGGTGTTTTCTGGAGGGGAAACGAGAGCTAAGTCGTTCTATAATACCGAGTGAGGAGAGAGAATTTAAAACACGGGCCTTTTAAATAGTACTGCTCTTTAAGGAAGTAGTGCTCTTTAGGAGTTCTGCTCTTGAACGGGATTATATATATATATATATATATATATATATATATATATATATATATATATATATATATATATATAACATGTGTGTTTAAAGTGTAAGCATACATGTGCTGGCAATTCTTTGAAACCGTGTGTGACATGAATTTTGGGACTAAAAAACCGTGCATGTGTGATGAGTGAGTTTTATACTCATGAATTGAGTGCGTTTGAACTTAATCTTTTGATTGATTTTAAGTGTTTATGTCTATTCATGCATATTTTATGTTATTTTGTAGGAATTGAGACAAAAGTTACTTGGATCGACGTTCGGGGTGGCTAGATTCGCGTTTTCGGCTTACCATTTACACAGCAGTCACTTCAGAGCCAATTTGAGTATTGCTCTGGACCTTATTCCGAAAAACTCAAAGAATGAAAGTTGTAGATCTACTTCTTCTCTTTCCGGAACATCTTGAATCATCAAAATCAGAGTTCGGACGAAGAAGTTAAGGCCATTTTTCCAAAGAACGTCAGAGCAGAAAATTTCCAAAAAATGTTCCAGCGTCGGGGCGCTCATTCGTAGTTCATTTCTAGAGCCGGGGCGCTAGGGGGCAGAATCCCAGTGCCATGCCCAGCGCCGGGGCGCTGGAGAAGAGTTTGGTCAGGATTGGACGCGTTTTGGGGCGAATTTTTACACTTTTCTGACTCCAAATTGGATTGGGTTTGTTCTTAAGCTAAAAATTAGACTTGTAACCTATAAATACATGATGTAAGGCATAAAATAAGGGAGGATTACATAGATTAGATTAGAGATACACTCCATTATATTAGACATTAACCCTAGTTCTTATTAGTTTTGGAGATTGAAACAACTTGGAGATCATTGAAGATCAAGAGCAGGAGCAAGAGGGGAGCATCAGATTTACTGACAACAGATTCTATTCTTTTCTCTTATCATACTTTTATCTTTTAATGTCTATTCAGTTGTTGATTCTTGGTTTTAATTCATTAATTATGAACTAATTCTTTCATTAAGATTTCAATTGAACATTTTATGTCTATGAATTAATTATTTGATTTATTCCAATTATTTATGTGAAGGTGAATTATTTATCTTGTCTTGTACTTATTGCTTAATTATTTGGCCAATAATTACCTTGTTACTCTAGAAGGAATTGGAAGAGGAATTTTAGGGTTAGAACCGGGCATGATAACATGTGACTTAGTTATTTGCATAGTGAATAATTAGGTTTGTGAATTGAATAGAAATATCTGTTCACCGCATGTAACATATAAGGAATTGGAATTGAAGGAGTTTAATTAATTTGTTTTGCATAGGAATATAGCAAGATTAATCTGGATTAAATAGAAGGCCATTGATCGCTTGGAAAAGGACTTTTGGCATTTGAGAATTCCTGTTAACAATTCAGTAGGCATAATAATTGGGATAATTGAATAATTGATTTATAGTTCATAATTGGGGATATTGAATTCTTAATCTTTATTTATTTGAATTCAGTCATAAAGCAATTCAGTTTAAATAGTTAATTTAGTTTTCTTAATTAGAAAAATAACGATTTGAGATTGTTTAAATAAAATTAGTTTGGTTAAGAATTAGTACTTGGTGATTTTTATTAAATAATTCCTCGTGGAAACGATACTCTACTTTCACTTTATTACTTGTTGACCGTGTATACTTGCATGTATTTATTGATTGTGAAATCGATCAACAAATTTTTGGCGCCGTTGCCGGGGAATTAGTTCAATAATTTTGCCAATATTAATTTTTATCAAATTAGTTTTAATTTAAACGTTTTTTTTCTTTAATTCTCTTTCAAATTTTTTTTTCTTTCTCTCTTTTCAGGTACCATGGATGACTTTGCGTATCAATGGTCATACACGAACATGACTCGACTAATGGAAACATGGAGTCCACCATCCACACAACAAGTAGCAATGGGTTGTGAGTTATGTGCTGGGAGTCATGCTACAGATCAATATGCCATCAATTTGGAATCAGCTCAGTTCGTAGGGAGCTATAATCGATCTACCCAACCTTACCCGAATCAAAACGCATATAATCCGGATTGGAGAAATCATCCGGGGTTTTCATGGAGTAACAATCAAGCCCAAGCTCAAGCGCCTAGACAACAAAATACATCTGAATTTTAAAATCAGACTCAACAACAACCAGAGAGGAAATCGAGTTGGGAAGAAGCCTTGGAAAAATTCATTAGAGCATCCGACAAAAGGAACGAGGAACAAGACAAAAAATTGAATCAAATAGAGCTGAATATGCAAAGCCAAGGTGCATCGATCAAGAATCTGGAAAATCAATTGGGGCAGATAGCACATGCGTTGAACAACCATCCTCAATACACTTGGCTCTATGACATGGATGACGAGACTGAAGATGAGCCCGAACCAAATCTACAACCGGATGTGCCAAATGATATAGATGTTGAAAGAGAAGAAAGACTTGGGAACCAAGAAAAGGAGATCGACGAAGAGTTAACAGTAAGATTCAACGAAGATGAGCTAATTTCATTAGTATCCCATGTGCCTCCTCCACCAAAGTTCAAGAATCCGGGCAATTTTGCAAAACCATGCCCAATTGGCAGTCATGTCGTCGGCAAAGCTCTTTGTGACATAAGAGCTAGTACAGTTGTGGAGTCATGGTAGGATGAAAAGGGGAAGATAGAGGAGGACTCCATTATGTTTATTAAGCTTCAATGCCCCAATCTAATCATAGACACAATGGAGAAAACACCTAGTTGTTGGACGTTCTTAATAGGGAACCTATCTACAAAGAGCATGCTAGGTGACTTCAATTCAAGGGTTTTTGCGAATGGGAACCTCCCAAAAGAGACATTGCTTCTGATGGATGGAGGGTTCCTCAATTTTCGTAGGGAAATTGGATAGAGAATTGAAGAAGTCAGGCTGAGACTATAAAACAAGCGCTTATTGGGAGTCAACCCAAGTTTAATTTTTATTTTTAGTTTTTATTAGGTTTTATATTAGTAGTTTAGGATTTAATAAAATTGTGTCTATCATGGTTTACAGGTTATTCAAGTCAAATTCAAGTGTGGTGCCCAATTTGTTCCATGTGCCTAGCCTATTCTCCAAACTTAGCGGACAAGGAGGAAGATTGCTATTTGGGTTCCCAAAGGAACATATACTGCACCAACTATCACAAGATAAGAATTTCATGAACAGTATTATCATACTTCTCATAATCCAGTTACTCATAGAATGATTTTTTCTACTAAAATTGATTATCCTATGCCAAGTTTTGTAAAGGAAACTTCAAATGCTCCTTATACAAAATGAAAAACTCACCCTAAGGACCCCTTCATATTAAAGGGCACCATCTTGTAAAATTAGTAAATATATTGCATGTATGTCTTGCAGCTGATCTAAATAAAAGCAAATGGTATATTGATAGTGGCTGCTCAAGACATATGATTGGCGACAAGTCCAAATTAAGAAATCTACAAGCTACAGACTTTGGTGAGGTAACTTTCGGAGATAACAATAAAGGTAAAATAATTGGAGTTGGATGTGTTGGTAATAACCACATAACCATTTCCAACGTTCAATTAGTCACTGGACTCAGGTATAATCTTTTATCTATCAGTCAACTCTGTGATAGTGGTTTTAAAATATCCTTTAGTATACATAATTGCTCTATCTTTGATCAAATCGGTAGGTTGATTTTAGTTTGTCCTAGATATCAAAATGTGTATACTTGTGACTTAGATGCATACTCCCATTTAGATAACATTTGTCTTGTATCTGTAATGAGGATCCTTGGCTATGGCATTGCAGACTAGGACACATCAACATGAAACTTATAAATAATATTTCTTCTAAAGAACATGTCCGTGGTCTTCCTAAATTAAAATTCTTTAAAGATCACATCTGAAAAGCTTGCGAATTAGGAAAACAAATTCAAGCATCACATAAACCTAAATTTACTGTGTCAACCTCTCGACCTTTAGAATTGTTACACATGGACTGTGATGCCCCCAAATTCGAGTACTTGAAACCCGAACTCGGTGCTTCACGATACCATTTCTATAAGCGGAATAATACTAATAATAATAACAATAATATAAATATCAAACTTAATTTACATATATCAAAGTCTAAATCCCAGGTACGAGACCTTTAAACATTCATTACAACATAGATAATATGCATCATTGTTTTAATAAACTATAATTATTACACAGAATATTATAAATCTCATTCGAACTGTATTTCTTTCCCTTTGTTCTTGTCTGAGCCTTCGGGTTGATTATACTTAACTGAAAACATTTAATTTAAGCAAGAGTGAGCATTTGAGTGCCCAGCAAATAATAACAATTATAAACATTAGCTGAAAGGGTTAAATGTTTTTTTTGTACTACCCTTCTACAACAAATCAATAGTTGTGAAGTAAAACCGATAATAATAACATAACAACTCTCTATCAAATTTTTGAAACTACGTAATGACTATAATTAGGGTTAAGGTGACATATTATGAACATTATTTTTAATTTTCGAATAGGTTTAGAAGAACTTCATCTGCAAACTGTCATAACTTACGGGCACGGGGGTGATCAGCCCGTTATGCCCTGTATTAATCAATACTACATGCAAGAACGATAGTATCGTTCACTCTGTCCACCTTGGGTGCATAAAAAGTTTTTCCGTTTACGGGATGTTCATACTTGTCGGGTTCCAAACCAAAAGTTTTATCTTGTTCAACAATAATCTATAACTCAACATATATATATACGGGTAATTAACAAAGGTGTATCAACATGTGATTAAATACAATGATTATCCAAGTGGGGACACTTGTATAACCATTTATAGAAATTAACGAACATAATATATATCTGAATTACCATATACTAACATGTTGCTAATCAATGAGAGTATATAACATATATAACAATAGGGTTAACAATCTGTACAGTAATAATATTAATATAATTCTGAAACTTCTTACTCATGTCAATTGCATAAAGAAAATGCAAAGGTAGGATACTTGCCTGGCCTGCTGCTTACAATATGCAACTTAGATCTTATCTTTTATATAACCACCTATCAGTAATAAGATCATTTTACTGACATATTATAACACTTAGCACTGCTTATTGCAGTCAGCACATTACCTAATCACATTGTCACATATGTTTAACAATCATTGAATCACAAATAAACACTTATCAGGTCAAATTATCTAAGTTCAGATCAATTTCTGAAACATGTCGGTGTACCGACTGCTTTATCGGATAATTATTGAGTCTAAAACTCTATCCTGTAGCTCAATAACTGTAATTATCAGTCATAATATTTTTAAATGACTTATAATAATTTTTAAAATATTTATTATAATTTATCATGAATTTTCAAACATCAGAATCATTATTAAATGATTTAAAGATTAAACAATTCTATTATCATTAATATTTAACTAATATTAAATTATTAATGAAACCGTTGCCAAAATATTAAAGTTATTTATAATAAGTCAAAATATTTTTAAAACATTAATATTACCCTTAAATGATTTTTAAAATATTAAAAATCATTTTTAAATAATTACCATTAATATTAGAATATTAATTTATTATTTATTAAAATATTAAAAGTCATTTATTATAACTTAAAATATTTTTAATTCATTTATTCCCTTTTTAAATAATTTTTAATTATTTAAAACCATTTTTAAAACCATTTATTTAATATAATTATTAAATAAATTTAATATCATTAATGTTAAATAAATATCATTAATATTAAATTTTTAATGAAATTATCCTTTAAATATTAAAAGTTATATTTTATAACTTAAAATATCTTTAAACACTTTATTTTTATTTAAAATAAATTTTATAATATTAAAATTATTTTTAAACTAATTTATTTAATATAATTATTAAATAACCTTAATATCCTTAATAATAATTAATTAATGAAGTTTACCTTTAAATATTGAGAGTTATATTTTTTAACTTAAAATATTTTTAAATACCTTATTATTATTTAAAATAATTTTTAATACAATAAAATCATTTTTAATTAATTTATTAAATAATTTAAACTCCAATGATATCCAAATAAATATTAATATTTATGAAAAATATGTCAAATTATTAAAAGTTAATTTTTATAACTTAAAATAATTTTTAAAACTATTTTTGTAATTTTCAGAATTTATTTACTATTTTTAAATGATTTTTAAAAATTAAATTAATTAATTTTAATATGGCTGTCGCTAAAGCCCTTTGGCGACAGTAAGTGTCGCCTTAGGTGTTCTTGAGAAACCCAGGCATTCAAAGTCAGTTTCGAGTAGCCTACTTTGACCAAGCTTAATTCAGTGTCTACTATGTTTCTAGGCTAAATAATGGTCAGATCTTGTAGTGTTAATGTAACACTGCATGAAACAACAAATATCCAGGTCATACTTCGTCACTATCAAAAGTTATTAAGCTTTGAACTAGCCGGTCAACGGTATTGATGGCCTTCTAACATGAAATCTGTTGATGATATGGTTGGTCTAGACGTCGGGCTGTATAGACAATCTAACAGAGCACAAGTTCTAAACATTTTTTCTGTCTAAATATCAACAAGCTGCTCGATCTAAGGCCATGAACAAGCTGTCAGAGCTATTCTTCATTTTCTGGGTTACCCAGAAATGAAGAACAGTTCGACCAGCCACTTTTGGGCTTCCACCACTTATGATCTGTGCAATGTTTTAGTGATGTAACGCTTTCAGTGTCTAGCCAGCATGTAAGAGAGTAGATCTATTGCATAACATCGATCTAACAACTACACAACGAGTAGATAATGTCTGGTCAAACCATGTCAGGCAACACCTTCATATGTTTTCGGGGTTACCCAGAAAACAGAAAAAGTGTCCGTCTTGGCTAGTTTGACCGGCTGCTATGTCCAATATGTTTATCATTTAGGTAATCTTAAGGCATGAACATATAATACATATACCAGTCTACTACTTAGATACAATAACAACATCATAACACTTAACACCTGACAGATCCAGAGATTTTAATATCTTGTCAGACTCTGATTCACACTTTCTGGGTTACCCAGAAAGTTATGGTCATGCTCGGTCAACTCATTTTGACCTCGATTATCTGACAATATAAGCATGATTTGGTCCTGATACAAGTTCTAGATTACAGACCTCACAGCATACAACTAGATAAAACATTTAAACAACAAAAACTCATAACAACTAAAGATCTATGAGGTCTGACATTTGACTGTCAGACTCAAAAACAAAATTTTTTAGATTTTGAAAAATTCTAGATCTGAGTCTATAGATGTTATAGATCTAACATCTATCAACTCAGATCATCATTATACACCATAAACAACATATTTTAACAATAAATTATAACATCAAACATGCAGATCAAGATCAGATTTCTTTTTAGGGTTCATACCTTTAAGTGAGAAAATCTGATTTCTATGCTTCTGATTCGATGTTGCTGTTAGTGAGGCTTGATTTATGACTGATCTAACAAGGCAATCTCGTGGGTTTTAGATAGAGAAAGTCTTGGATGAGTGTTTGTGCAAAATGAGCTTGAATGTGCCTTTTTCTCTCTCTTGATCTATACAAATAACATGTATGCAATGAACTTGGTTGATCACATGGCTGATATTGTAGCTTGTAGGCTCATAGCTAGGTAGACTGGGGTGGCTAGCAAGATATTGCTAGATTTGGCTAACAATAATTCACCAAATGGGACGAAAAGGGCACTTTGGTAATTTTATTTTAATTTCAAGGGCATTCTTGTCCAAGGTGCTTGAATCTAGGATTTATTCACTAGATTTTACATCTTAAAGTTTCCTAAATAATTTCTAGGGTTTGAACAATTAAAATTAAAGTGTAATAAAATATTAATTTAAAACACACTAATTTAAAATTAGAGTTTTTAATAGAAAATTAGGATTTTTAAATTAGGGTTCCTTAATGCTAATAGGGTTCCCAAATTAACAATTAGGGTTTCTTAATTAACATTATAATTTACTAAAATAATAATTAGGGTTTTTAATTTTAGTAAATTAGGGTTTTCAAATAATAATTAGGATTTCTCCTAAATACAGAAATTCTATAATGCACAGTAAAATTCATATAACACAATTACTACACAGTCTCGAACGTATAACTGAGTTTAATAATTAGGGTTTAATAACATGATATAAGGGTTATGACATAATTTACCATAATTGACCAACTATTATCAGTCTACACATATACACTACATATTTATAGCACTGAAAAATCAAAATATAATTAATATTATATTATTATTCTCATCCCTTGAACAAAAATCCAAATTTAAGGTTTGGATTCCATATCTGATTTATCCTTTATATGCAACATCAATAATTAAACTAAAATAATTAACTTAAATATTCTGAACAAATTCATATAATAAAATATTTATTATTATAATTCTAATAATCATTTCATATATTATTTAAATAATATAAAATCATGTTTTTATGGAAAATAATTAATAAAATATTTCTGCTTACAAAAATTAATTACTATATGAATATAATTTATAATGATCAAAAATTCTAAAATTATTTATAATTTTTAGGTACTAAATATATTTGTATTTATCATACACATTACTAGACACTTATTCTCATCATTAAGATAAAAAAAATTTATATGCAAAATTTCTTATTTATTTTATATTGAAAATATCGGGTTATTACATGGACCTTGTTGGACCTATCCCTAAACATAGCATGGGTGGTGTTGTATACATTCTAGTTTTGGTTGATGATTATTCACGATTTACATGGGTTAATTTTATAAAATTTAAAAATGAGGCGATTAATTCTTTTTCTACCCTATGTAAAAAGATTCAAAATCAACAGAGGAGTTCTATTGTCTATATTCGATCTAATCACGGAAAAGATTTTGACAATTCTGATTTCATTATGTTCTGTGATGAGAACGGTATAAGTCATAACTTCTCTGCTCTTTATACACCTCAGTCAAATGGTGTAGTTGAAAGGAAAAATCGTTCCTTGCAAGAAATGACTAATACCATGTTGAATGAATATCGTCTTCCAAAATATTTCTGGGCTGAAGCTGTGGCAACATCATGTTACATTTTAAACAGAGTTTTATTAAGACCTATTTTTCTCAAAACTCCCTATGAGCTTTATTATAAAAGAACTCCAAAAATAAACTATTTTCGTGTTTTTGGGAGCAAATATTTTATTCTAAACACTAAAGGACATTTATTGAAATTTGATCCCAAATCTGATGAAGGAATATTTTTTGGATACTCTCTTAATAGTAAAGCATACAGAGTTTTCAACAAAAGAAGTCTAGTTGTGGAAGAATCAATGAATGTGACTTTTGATGAAACTCAAACTCCTCCAAAATATAAAGAATTTGTTGATAATGATGTTGTCATAGAAGATATTCTCTGAAATATGGAAGAACCAAAACTATATAATGCATCTCCACCTATTGATGAGAATCCCCTTGAAAATCCAAACCCTCAGTTGAATGATTTGCCCAAAGAGTCTTACGTTATTAAAAATCTTCCTATAGAAAATGTTATTGGTAATATTGAAAAAAGAGTTATCACTAGATCACAAGCACATAATCTAGCTGGTCACTTATCTTTCTTATCTCAAATTGAACCTAAAAATATAAAAGATGCTTTATTTGATGAAGACTGGATAATGGCTATGCAAGACGAACTTGAACAATTCACTAGAAACAAAGTATGAGAGTTAGTCCCACAACCCGAGGATGTTTTAATTATTGGAACTCGATGGGTATTTCTTAATAAACTTGATGAAAGTGGAACTGTTGTACGTAATAAGGCAAGATTAGTTGCACAAGGGTATAATCAAATGGAAGGTATTGACTATGATGAAACATATGCTCCTGTTGCTAGAATTGAATCTATTCGAATGTTATTAGCATTTGCATGCCATAAAAATTTTAAATGGATGTAAAATCTGCTTTCTTAAATAGTGTTATAGAAGAGGAAGTTTATGTTAAACAACCTCCTGGCTGTGAAGATTTTAGTCACCTGAATATGTTTATAAATTACATAAAGCTTTATATGGTTTAAAACAGGCCCCCAGAGCTTGGTATGAAAGACTGAGTAAATTCTTGCTAAATAATGGTTTTAACCGGGGAACTGTTGATACTACTTTGTTTACTAAAAATAAAAATAATGATATTATGGTAATTCAAATATGTGTTGATGATATTATTTTTGGTTCTATTGACATTACTATGTGCAATGATTTCTCTGAAAGTATGAGTAAAGAATTTGAAATGAGTATGATGGGAGAATTAAACTTCTTCCTTGGATTGCAAATCAAACAAGGAGAAAAAGGTATTCATATATCTCAGTCTAAATACTGTAAAGAAATGATCAAGAAATTTTGCTTAGAATCTGCAAAACCACTTAACACTCCTATGTCAACTACAGATAAATTAATTGTTGATGAAAATAGAAAATCTGTTGACTCAAAGAAATATAAATGAATGATCGGAAGTTTATTATACATAACTGCTAGTAGACCTGATATTATGTTTAGTGTTTGTAAATGTGCCAGGTTTCAAGCTAATCCTAAAGAGTCTCACCTGACCGCAGTAAAAAGGATTTTTCGATATCTTAAAGGAATTACTGAATTAAGTCTATGGTATCCTAAGGAACAAACCATTTAATCTCGTGTGCTTTTCAGACTCTGACTATACAGGTCATCATGTCGATCGAAAAAGTACCAGTGGTACCTGTCAGTTTCTAGGAGGATGTTTAGTTTTTTGGTTTTCTAAGAAACAGAACTTAGTATCTATTTCAACCACCGAAGCTGAATATAATGCTTCTGCACGATTCTGTGCTCAAATACTGTGGATGAAACAGACCCTTGCTGATTATAACTTGAAATTTAATTGTGTGTCAATTCTATGTGATAATACAAGTACTATCAATCTTAGTAAAAATACAGTTCTGCATGCTAGGTCAAAGCATATAGACATTAAGCATCACTTTTTATGTGATCATGTTAATAACGTGATTATTAAACTAGAATATATTGACACTGAATTAAATATAGCTGATATATTCACTAAACCACTAAGTTCGGAAAGATTTTGCAAATTAAGAATTGAGTTAGACATGCTAGATATTTCCTCTTAATTTTTTCTATGTTGTTATATCTATAAAACAAAATCTTAGTATATTTTTATTTTTATTTTATAATATTTTTAATGTCTAACATTTTTAGTTTAACAATATTTATTTTATTATCAATTATTTTTAATTATATTATATATTATTTGTAAGACCCCAACTTTTATGAATAAAGATTAATTTTTCTCGAAATATATATTTGAATATTATGGTGTGGATTTGATATAATGTTATAGCTGTGGGTAATATTTATAAATTTTGCAAAGTAAGCAAGTGGTTATAAAATATTCGATTGGTCAGGGAATATTCGTTTTAACAAAGAATATTCGTACGACGGCACAATTATTGGTGGACCCCACAACGGAAGTATTGTCGGAGTTAGAAAATGACAGAAATATCGTTTTATAAAAATAACGGCGAAAGTTTTACCATTAAACTATTAAAATACCTGGTGGTAAAAGTACAGTAATACGCGTGGTTGCATAGTAGCACACGGTATTGTACAATATCTTTGATTATTGATGCTTACGTGAGAAGTCACTAAGTTATACTCAATTATTACTACATTAATTGCTGCATAATATCTCTCATATTATTGATTCAATTATTGTCATAGTATCATCTGTATAATATTTTATATTATTAAATCAATAATTGAGACGACAAAGTTATTCATATTATTATTTGCATTATTGACGATGTCTAGAAAGTTCTGTCGAGGAAAGGGGTTTGGTCACCTAATTGCGCGCCAATAGCGAGAAATCCTTATCGGAAAGCCCCCTCTTTCCTTGGAATGATCTGGTTGTTAAATATTGTGAGTTATAATATTAATGATGAATAAGTTCGTGTTGATTAAAGATAAAATTATTGATAAAAATATTTTCATTGTGTTGGAATTATTAGTGTTAGTGGAAAGCGACATTTATTTCGATAATAATTGATTTTTGGATGTTAAATTGACCAAACGGGCAATTAATCAGATAAATAAGTAATTAATTGCTATTGATTCACATGCAAATTATTGTTAGTTCACATGCATAGAACTATTGGTTCACATGTATGTACTATTAGGGGAGGTGGTGCAAGATTGATAATACTTGCAGGACTAAATTAAAAATAGAGGTATAGATGATGGTACTATACTGTAATAATTCGAGCCCCTAATCGTGCAATTATCAAAACTATATTTTTCTATAAATAGAAGTTCATTTCTTCTTTCATTCTCATCAATTCACTAAGACTCACAAGAACAATTATAGAAAGAGAAGCTATAGAGAGGAAGAAAAAGATTATTCTGCTACTCCACTATTCCAGTATCCAGTCTTATACTAAGGTAAGGTATGTTATTTATTTCTTATTCGTAAGGGTTATTATTTTTGTTCAATATTCATACGATATAATATTTTCTTCAATACTCTGTAGTATGTAAGTAATATTATTTCATTTCGTATCCGTAATTCTACACTTATTTTGTTGAAGTATTGCTTCTATACTCCATAAAATTAGTATAATATCCTTAAAATTTGAGATTCATCTAGTATCGTTTCACAAGGATATTTTTCTAAACATTCTTGTTAAATTTTAAGCTTTTCATGCCAGAGTACTATTCATTTATACGGCACTATTCATACGTACGGTACTATTCATAAGGTGCTATTCACGGAGTACTATTCATAAGATACTATTCATAAAGACTATTCATGGGGTACTATTCACGAAGTACTATTTACGGGGTGCTATTCATAAAGTACTATTCACGAGGTACTATTCACTCGGTTACTATTCACCCGGGGTACTATTCATGATAAAAATTGATTTCTTTTTTTGTCCAAATAATTTTTGATACAATATTATTCTTGAATTTTACTCCACAAAGCAGTATCGTGTTGACAATTTGGACATTTTTAAACTATGGATAAATTTAAAGTCTTTAATATTTATCCTTGATTTCGTTTGATTAATGTTTATATCATTGTCATCATCCTCATGCTTATATTGTGATTAAAGTCATCATTGGTCGTAGTGCATAGATGGACTGTTGATTGGTATGATTATGACCAAAGATTATTAGGTATAATCATGACCTGTAATGTTACAAGTGATGTGGATTATTTATTGAGCTGAGTCTCAACGACAGTTATTGGTATGATCATGACCACGCGTTCCGTTTGACCAAGGGTGCAAAGATGAATTGTTGTTTGGCATGTTCATGACCATTGGTGAAAACACGAATATCCTTGGCCCGTATTGCATGGATAATTCGTGGTCGTGATACTAATGAATATCCTTGGCCCGTAGTGCATGGATAATTCAGTTATGTGGATTATTTATTAAGTTGAGTCTCAACGATAAAATTAATGATAAACTTGTAAATCATAGAAGATAATAGATATCATGCTCTACTTGACTCTTCTAATAGATTGCTATTTCCGCTATAGTTGTTGATCTAAAACTTATTGTCTATTGTATTCTATCAGTTGCTATACTGTTGAAGGCTAAGGATAATTTTTTTTTTTTGCATTATCTTAGTCATAATATTTCTTACTTGGCTAGTTGAGCTCATCATTTTCTTTCACTGTTCTCTTCAAGAAATGAGAATATAGCTGGGACTAGTCAAAGAATGGAGTGACGGTCCGAGATTGTTACCATAGTAGTCCTCACTATTCTATGAAATAGTGTGATAATAATTGCAGTGAGATTGAATTTGAGTTTGGATATTGTCTAGAAAACAATATTCGTGTTAAAACTCTCAACTATGTTTTGTCGTATTTTACACGACAGTTGTATAATTAAGTTGTAGTTGTATTTTGTACCATATATTTGGTGACTCAGAATGGGTGATGTATACATATTTTGGGGGCGTCACATTTGGTATCAAAACTTAGGGATATGATCCCTGGCTGAGATATGAGACTAGAACTAGGAGGGGAGAGACGGGTAAAATCCTTCGCTAATATGACCTACCTAAGCTTAATTGTTATTTAATTGGTCGGTCAGAATATAGGGATAATATGTGGCATGTCAATTAACCCTTGTTTTGTGGCAGTATTTGAAAATGACATCTGAAAATATTGAGATAAACAATGAAGCACATGATACCGTTGAGTCATTGACGATCAATAACCAGGATAATGTGCATCAGGAAGGCAATAATCCTCGTGTAAACAACAACACCAACCAAATGATGAACGATGGTACGTTTAGGAGCTTTTTATAATTTATGCAAAACCAAACGAGAGAGACTCCTGTTCAAAATGCAGGTGGAAACACTGGCAACTCATGGCTGGTCACCGCTAAGCAGTTCAAGGAGCTGGGACAGCCAGAGTTTTTGGAAAAGCCAGAACCACTTAAGGTGAAGATGTGGATAAAGCAGATCATCAAGATATTTGATGTCTTGGAATGCTCAGAGGAGCAAAAGGTTCCCTTCGCCACCTTCATGTTACATGAAGAGACAGATTACTGGTGGGAATCTATAAAACGTACTCAACCTACCATATTAAATATGTCTTGGGAGAAGTTTCAAGAATTGTTTAACGACAAGTACTTTCCCAAAATTATTCGTCACATAAAGGAGGTGGAATTCATCAAGCTGGAGCAAAACAATATGACCGTGTCACAGTACGATGCTAAGTTTTTCGAGTTGTGCCGGTTTGCATCCCATTTAGTCGATAATGAGGAGCAAATGACGCGAATATTTCTAAGAGGTTTGAAACCCGAAATACGTCAATACCTCATTTCTCACAAACTTTGTTTATATTCAGATGTTGTGAATAAGGCTCAGTTAGTGGAGCGCGATAATGAGTCAACTCAACCAAAAGGTAACGACCAACAACACGATAATAATCATACTGGTGGCAACGACCATTAGAACAATGATAACCATCGTAAGGAATTATCAGGCAAGAAATGGTAACCACTACGGCGGTAATCATGGCCAAGATAATAGGAAAGGTAAACTAAGTGGGAATAATTTTAAGAAGAGAAGATTCAACAATAATGGAAAGACATCGACAGTAGCAACAACACCTGTTTCTAAGGAAGAAGATCAACCACCGGTCGTGTGTTTCAAATGCGAACATGAGGGACACATCCGTCCAAACTATACGTAGCAACCCAAAGCGTGTTTCAATTGCAGAAGAGAAGGTCACCTAGCCCAATTTTATCATGTAGTGAAGTCAAGTCCAGCTTGGATGGAGACACCAAAGGTCATTCCAAACAAGTCAAAGTCGGTAGATTAAGTGAGAGCGTTTGTCGAAGAACCCGAACGAAGTTATCACGGGTAAGTTAATCATAAACTCTTGCAAAGTCTGTACCTTATTCGATACTGGTTTTACCCATTCTTTTATTTCTCCTACTTGCGCTCAACGTTTAAATTTGACTCCGGAGAAATTAGACTTTGACTTATCTGTTAAAACTCCGTTATGAGAAACTTTAGTTACCTCCACTGTTTATAAATCTTGTTTGATTCAAATCGACACTTTCACGTTACCTGTCGATCTCATCTGTAAGACCCCGAATTTTATGAAATGAAAGTATTCAATTTTCCTATAATTATTATTCTATTTAGTAAATAGTTAAATTGATAAAATGTTAAAGTTAAGGGTGATATTTGAAAATTTTACAAAGAAAGCAAGTTGATATAAAATATTCGTTGTGTCGGGAAATATTCGTTTTAACAGGGAATATTCATACGACGGTACAATTATTGATGGACCCCACAACGGAAGTATTGTCGTATTAGAAAATGACAGAATTATCTTTTTATAAAAATAACGGCGAAAGTGTTACCGTTAAAACTGTTGAACTACCCGGTAGTAAAAGTACAGTAATACGCGTGGTTGCATAGTAGCACACAGTATTAATTATTGATGCTTACGTGAGAAGTCACTCAGTTATACTCAATTATTGCTACAGTAATTACTGCATCATATCTCTCATATTATTGATTCAATTATTGTCACAGTATCATCTGCATAATATTTATTATTATTAAATCAATAATTGAGACGACAAAATTTATTCATATTATTATTTGTAATATTGACGATGTCTAGAAAGTTCTGTCGAGGAGAGGTTTGGTCACCTAATTGCGCGCCAATAGGGAGAAATCCCTATTGGAAAGCTGTAAGACCTCAACTTTTTAATGAATAAAATCGAATTTCCTCTATTTATTATTGTGAATAAAATGGTGTTAATTTGATATAATGTTTTGGTTATGGGTGAAATGTGCAAAATTTTTAAAATAAGCAAGTGGTTATAAAATATTCATTGTTGTCGGGAAATATTCGTTTGGTCGTGGAATATTCTTTCTGTCGAGAAATATTTGTACGACGACGCAACCATTTGTGGGTCCCATAACAGAATAACTGTCGGATGAAGAAAATGACAAATTTGAATTTGTATAAATAACGGCGTAATCGTTACCGTTAACACTGTTGGAATATCCGGTGGGTAAAGTAAAGTAATACGCGTTATTGCACAGTAGCACACGGTATTGCACAATATTTTTGAATTATTGATTCTTACGTAAGAAGGCACTACTCAATAATTGTTACAGTAATTACTGTTCAATATTTTATTTTATTGATTCAATAATTGCTACGTTGATATTTTATATTATTGTTGTTCAATAATGGTCACTGCACAGTATTTTCCATTATCAGATCAATAATTCCTATTATCTGAATAATATTATTAGATACCATTATTGACAATGTTTAGAAAGTTCTGTCTAAGGAGAGGTTTGGTCATCTAATTGCGCGCCAGTAAGGAGAAATTCTTATTGAAAAGCCTCCTCTTTCCTAGGAACTGTCTGGTTGTCATTATTGTGATTCTGTAATATTATTCGTGAATAATTAATTATTAATTTATATGATAATAAAATATTTATTTGATGTGGATATAAATAATAGATTTATTTATGTGGTTATAAATGAAGGAATTAACGTTGAGGTGTTTTATCAATATTTTGTTAGATTGGAGGTATTAAAAGATCAAATCGGTGTTCTTAAAGCTCTATTGCGTGAGTTATAATTTTATTCCGACTATTGGATCGTTGTGATTTTTGGATATGTTATACATATATAAGTTGAGTATATGTCCATAAATTTTGAACCGTTAAAAATGAACGTAAGATTTGTTATGAATTTTAAGAGATGACTGATTCAGAAATTGTTGAAGTTTCGAAATTTATCATTTTGGTGGAAAATTCTAAAATTGGTGGGCCCTACTTTTGGTTGGTGAGAAATGTGCTGAAATTTTTATTCAAATGTGGTGGGTGGGAATGGTAGCAGGTAAAGCCATCAGGTTACAGGTCAAGTCTGCTTCGGCATGCTAACATTTTCCTATAAATAGAGGGCTAAGTTAGAATTAAAAATCACACCAGAAACATAAGCTCTCTCTTTCTCTCTCTATATTATTTAGCGTATTTTGTGAGTATTTAGATACTTTGTGAGTTTCTATTTATCAGTACAAGTTTCCTTCAGCCTTATACCGCTATTCCAATCAGAAGTACTGCTCTTTTGAGGTAAGAGATTTTAAGGATTATTATATTTTTCAGTTTCGTAATTTTTTCGACCTTCAAAAATTTTAAAAAAATTTGAAATGATAATTTGATGAGTTTTCTAGATTGTGTCCAAAAATGGTGATTTTTGGATGTATAAATTAGGAGTTATGAATATTATGGGAAAAGACTATTTTAAAAGTAAACCCTTATAACTCCTTGTGGTTAACTCCAAAATTGGTGAAATTTTTATTTGGAGTACATGTATATAACAGAAGTATACTCTGTAAATTTTGGAATTTTTGGATAAAAGTACAGTTTATGATAAATGTCTAAATATTAGGCTGTTTTGACCATATAAAAAATAGTAAATGAATTTTAAAAATTCTGAGAAAAATATATGTTCAATATGGAACTATATTCTGCTAAATCCCAGAAAAAAAATTTATTTGTACTGATTTGGTATTTTTCATAAAAATAGACTAGTTATGAGTAAATAAATTAAATATGTTATGTGAAGTAAGAAAATTGAAAAATAGAATTTTATGGCTTGAGAATCCTATATGGGGTATATGAAGATTTTTTATGAGGGTTTTGGTTAGTGGTGATAAAATCTTATGAGTTTGACATTTTAGGATGATTAAATGTATTATTTAGTAAAGTGCAAATAATTAAAATAAATTGTTTATAAGTTTAAGAAATATTATTCTTTCAATATCATTATACTGAAATATTGGTATGGATTTTATTGTAAAATTTCTACATTTTTTATGTCGGGATTACTATTCATGAATTACTATTCATGAATTACTATTCACGAGTTACTATTCACGAGTTAATATTCATGAGTTACTATTCACGAGTTACTATTCACGGGTACTATTCATGACAAAATTGGTTTCTTTTTTTGACCAAATTATCGTTGATTTATGAATATTGCTCTTGAAATAAAATGCAGTTGTTGATCATATTATTTTTATTATCATATATAACATTTTTATAATCTTGGTGATGAAATTTCTCTTTGACTTGAGTGTAAAGATGGGTAGATTATTGGTATGATCGTGACTATGGGTTTTCTTTGGCCAGTAGTGCATAGTTGAATTATTGACTGGTATGATCATGACCATTGAATTTATAATTGAATATCTTTAGCTTAAGTGCAAAGGTGAATTGATCAACATGATTATAATTATTGTTTATATAAATTTTGAAATAATTATGTATTTCTTTGAGATATGAATATATCTTTGGTCTGTAGTGCAAAGATGACCTGTTTTTGAATATCTTTGGCCTTTAGTGCAAAAAGATGATCTGCTTTTGAATATCTTTGGCCTGTAGTGCAAAGATGATCTGTTATTGAATATCTTTGGCCAGTAGTGCAAAGATGAACGGTTGACGAATATCTTTGGCCCGTAGTGCAAAGATGAATTTATTAGCATGATTATGAATAAAAATTGTGATTTGGTATAACTATGATATTTGATGTTTCAAGTAAAGACATGTGATAAAAATTATCTTCGTCCTGAATGCGAAGAGGAATTTAGAATCACAATTAGGATTATGAGTTATTCATATGATTGTGGGCCAGAACTGTTGATTGATGTTACAGGGATAAAATATTGTTGGTGAATTTTTAACATGAAGAAGATAATAGACTTTATGGTCTATTTGACTCTTCTAATGGATTGCTCGTTCCACTGTAACTATGGTTAAAATTTTTTATCATCTACCATATGTTCTAAATCTGTGATTTATTACTGTTAAAGGCTATTGATAATTTATTTATCTTTAGTCATGATATTCTTTACTGGGCTAGTTGAGCTCACCCTTTTGCTTCACAATTCCTTTCAGGTAATAAGAGTGTAGCTGGGTCGAGCGGGGGTAACAAGGGAATAGATCGGCCGTCTCTAGCTGTGGAGTTCTCCCTAAATAGTATAGAAAAGTGTGTTGTATTTTATACATCATTTAGTAGTTATATTTGGTGAATCCAATAGGGTAAGGCGAACCCAACGTTGGAAGGGTGTTTTGCCACTATTATACAAGATGTCTAATGACATACAACCTCGTGTCATCATAAGACAGAGTTGTGCACATCCACTTGCTGAGTATATCTACGAGCACTACCTATATAATCTTGGTGTTTGTTTGAAGTATAATTCTCAATTAGAGATAGTGGAGATAATGATATGTCAAGAGAAGACTCACCATTGGAAAGAATATGATAGTAATCTTCTCGTTTTTCTTTGGGGTCTATTGGGTCAACCAAGGATAATTCTGTGGACATATGATATCTATCATAACCTAGACGCATGGTCTCCCATGTACGAAGGTTTCCTTGAGCACTTCCCAAAGATTTTAATTTCTAAAACTATTATTGACTGTACCTTTATGTAATGTATCAATGTTAGGTGTTGTCCATAGTTGGGACATGAGTCACAGTTGGTATTAAAACTCACAATATGTATTGTCGTATTTTGCACGACAATTGTAGTAATAAAGTTGTAGTTCTTTTCTGTACCATGTATTTGGCGACTCAGAATGGGTTGGGTGATGTATACCTATTTTGGGATTGTCACAGTTGGTATCAGAGCTTAGGGATATGGTCTCTGGCAGAGATCGGGGAATAAAACTAGGAGGGGAGAGATGAGTAAATCCTTCGCTTGTGTGTCCTACCTAAGCTTATTTGTTGGTTGGTCATAATATACGGAAATTATGTGATACGTTAAATTGTTTAATTAACCCTTGTTTTATGGCAGTATTTAAGAATGGCAGCTGAGAATGTTAACAATGAAGTGAATGAGACCGTGGGGATACCTCTAATCACCAACCATGATAATGTGATGTCAGGCGAAGAAGGAATTAGACATATTCTTGTGGTAAGAGAAGAATTAATAGTTGCACCCGAGCTAGTGGCAGAGGTAGCAGCTGAGAGTGAGGAAGAAGAGGAACCTGAGGAGAATTTATTAGAAGAATTTAATGATCAAAATGTGGAATTGCAAAATCGTATTCATGAGTTAGAAGAGTAGGCTGAAGAGCGGCATGCGGTCGTGGAGCAAAAGGATACAACGATTCAAGCTTGTGTTACCCGATATATGATGCTTGAACAAAAGCACTCTTTGGCAGAGTATAAGATGATAAAGCTGGAATCTGAGCTGAAAGAAGAAATAACTGAACGAGTGAGAATGAGTGATGCATGGGTAAAAGCAGCACGACACGTTGATATTGTGGAAAGAGATGTCCGATCTAAAAAGGTTAAAATAGGTGATATGTATTTCCCTTTATGGACAACAATTGAGAGAACCCAACATCGAGTTTTGAATTACCCTGTACAGAGCGGTCAACCTCAATTTGATATGGATCGAAGATTGATGATTAAGGTCATGAATCAAGAGTACGACGAAGCAGTTGAGGGTGAAATATGCCCTATAAAAAAGTATATTCCAACGGTAGTGATGACACCAAATGCTGCCCCAGATAAGTTAAAGCCAGGTAGTTCAAGGGAGGGCGGTTGTAATGACTTCCCAACAAGTGAGGAACCCAAATAAAGTTATCACGGGAGATGAGCAATGGAGAAATCATGATGACTAGGGAGATAGAATCTGAAATGAAAGCAAGGTATTCTCAACTTTCTGAAATACCAGGTAGGTAAATTTTGGGGACGAAATTTTATAAGGAGGGGAGGTTGTAAGACCCCAACTTTTTAATGAATAAAATCAAATTTTTTCTATTTATTATTGTGAATAATAAGGTGTTAACTTGATATAATGCTTTGATTATGGGTGAAATGTGCAAAATTTTCAAAATAAGCAAGTGGTTATAAAATATTCATTGTTGTCGGGAAATATTCGTTTGGTCGTGGAATATTCTTTCTATCGGGGAATATTCGTACGACGGCGCAACCATTTGTGGTCCCCCGTAACAGAATAACTGTCGGATGAAAAAAATGACAAATTTGAAATTTTATAAATAACAGCGTAATCGTTACCATTAACACTGCTGGAATACCCGGTGGGTAAAATAAAGTAATACGTGTTATTGCACAGTAGCACACGGTATTGCACAATATTTTTGAATTATTAATTCTTACGTAAGAAGGCACTACTCAATAATTGTTACAGTAATTACTGTTTAATATTTTATTTTATTGATTCAATAATTGTTACGTTGATATTTTATATTATTATTGTTCAATAATGGCCACTGCACAATATTTCCCATTATCAGATCAATAATTCATATTATCTGAATAATATTATTAGATAGCATTATTGGTAATGTCTAGAAAGTTCTGTCTAAGGAGAGGTTTGGTCATCTAATTGCGCGCAAGTAAGGTGAAATCCTTATGGGAAAGCCCCCTCTTTCCTGGGAACTGCCTGGTTGTCATTATTGTGATTCTGTAATATTATTCATGAATAATTAATTATTAATTTATATGATAATGAAATATTTATTTGATGTGGATATAAATTGTGACGCCCCCAAAAATAGGTATACATCACCCCTCTTGGGTCGCCAGATACATGGTACAGAATTCAAATACAACTGTCGTGCACAATACGACAAAATATAAACTGTGAGTTTGAATACAAATATTATCTTCTAGAGAGTATCCATACTCAAAAGGAGTCCTCATTACAATTATTATCACACTATTACATAGAATAGTGAGGACTACTAATACTATCATCTGGTCCATCACTACGTTCCCCGACTCGTCCCAGCTATATTCTCATGTCCTGAAGAGAACAGTGAAAGAAAGGGTGAGCTCAACTAGCCCAGTAAGAAATATTATGACTATGATAATGCAGAATAAATTATCATTAGCCTTCAACAGTGTTAAACTGATAAAATATAACGAACATCAAGTTTAACTGCAGCGGAACAAGCAATCCATTAAAAGAGTCAAGTAGAAAATAAAATCTACTATCTTCTATGATTTAAAAGGTTTTTCAACACTGTTATCGCTGAGACTCAGCTTAATAAAATAATCCACAACATCGAATCACCCCTGCACTACGGCCAAGGATATTCGTGTATTCATTAATAGTCATGATCATGCCAACAACTGTCCATCAATGCACTACAGGCCAATGAGAACTTTTACCTCATCATTTGTAACATTACGGTCATGATTATACCGAATAATCCCTGTTCATAATCATACCAAGTCCATCTATGCACTACAGGCCACAGATGACTTTCAACATTTTATAAACATGAGGATGATGACAATGATATAAGAATTCAATAAAACAAGTTCAAGAATTAATTTATCCAAGAATTAACAACGTCCAAATTGTCAACATGATACTACTTTGTGGAGTAAAATTCAAGAATGCTTAGAAGAATATTTTCATGAAAAGATACTGGATGAACCGCAATTATCAAGGATATTCCACTAATTTCATGGAGTATAGAAGTTAAAACTTAACCAACTGAGTATAATAAAGAATGGAATAACAAAATAAATCACCCGGCATGCGATAGACCGCACAGACAGGTTATTCCAACAGAATAATAAATAATGGAACCAGGTCCGGCGTAAATGCACAGACAGGATATTCCGACAGAATAATAAATAATGGAACCAGGTCCGGTGTAAAATACACAGACAGGATGTTCCAACAGAATAATAATAAGACGGAACCAGGTCCGGTGTAAAACACACAGACAGGATGTTCCAACAGAATAATAATAAAAATATAACCAGGTCCGGTGTAAAACACACAGACAGGATGTTCCAACATAATAACAGAAGAATGTCACCAAGTATAGGGTAGACAGCGTATACAGGTTATTCCAACAGAATAATAAAAAATGAAATAACAACAGTTCTCTTCATGAATAAGAAAGAATAACACCCCTTACCGTTTTAAAGAAGAGCTGAAATAAGGAAGTAGTTAAGTAACAGAATACTTTTCTTCTCTCTATCTATAGTTTCTCTCTATAGTTTCTCTCTCTAGAGTTCAGTTAATTCGTAAGAAATAATGAAGGAATGAGCTGCTATTTATAGAAAAATAGAATGCATAGTAACTAATCCATGAACGGTCCAAATTGATTACTTTAATCTGACGGGCCATATTTAAAGAAAAATCTTTTAAATAAAATATAATATATTCTATTTATAGAATAACTTTAATAAAGTAATCTATTTTATATAAAAAGATGTTTCTGTTTTATTACGTTAATAATACGAATAAAACAAAACGTCATTATCGCTAAATAATTCATATTATTAACTGACAATAATTGAATCAAACTGAGCGACTTCTCACATAAGCATTAATAATCAATACCGTGTGCTACTATGCAACCATACGTATTATTGTACTTTTACTACCGAGTAGTTCAACAGTATCAATGGTAAAACTTCCGTCGTTATTTTTAATAAAATATTTTTGTCATTTTTTCAATCCGACAATAATTCTGTTGTGGGGTCCACCAATGATTCTGCCGTTGTACGAATATTCCCTGTTAAAACGAATATTCCCCGACCAATCGAATATTATATAACAACTTGCGTACTTTACAAAATTTATAAATATTACCCACAACTATAACATTATATCAAATTAACTCCATAATATTCAAAAATGATATTTATAGAAAATTCGTCTTTATTTATAAAAGTTGGGGTCTTACATAAATGATGGATTTATTTATGTGGTTATAAATGAAAGAATTAACGTTGAGGTGTTTTATCAGTATTTTGTCGAATTGGAGGTATTAAAAGATCAAATCGGTGTTCTTAAAGCTCTATTGCGTGAGTTATAATTTTAATCCGACCGTTGGATCGTTGTGATTTTTGGATATGTTATACATATATAAGTTGAGTATATGTCCACAAATTTTGAACCGTTAAAAATGAACGTATGATTTGTTATGAATTTTAAGAGATGACTGGTTCAGAAATTATTGAAGTTTCGAAATTTATCATTTTGGTGGAAAATTTTAGAATTGGTGGGCCCCACTTTTGGTTGGTGAGAAATGTGCTGGAATTTTTACTCAAATGTGGTGGGTGGGAATAGTAGCAGGTAAAGCCATCAGGTTACAGGTCAAGTCTGCTTCGGCGTGCTTAAATTTTCCTATAAATAGAGGGCTAAGTTAGAATTGAAAATCACACTAGAAACATAAGCTTTCTCTCTTTCTCTCTCTATATTATCGAGTGTATTTTGTGAGTATTTAGATACTTTGTGAGTTTCTATTTATCAGTGCAAGTTTTCTTCAGCCTTATTTTTAATAGCACTTTAACACGCAAGTATACGCGTTCAATTGTAATATTCAGCAAGCAAGGATATCGTTCCCACGAAGAAACAGACTAATATTTATCAATTACTAATTTCAATACAATTAATCCTATTTTAAACTACGAAATATTATTTGTGATTTGAAAATTAAACTTAACAAAACTAATAATTAAAATAAGAATTTCACAAGAATAACTGCAGATTTAACAGGTTAAGATTACAACTTCCTTAGTATTTCATTTAAACCAATTTACTTCCCATTTAAATCAATTAATTAATATGAATCATTATCCAAGAATACTTTATAAAATTCACGCACTTTTTCCAAAACACGTGAACAAATCCTCCTAACTCCGATCCTTAAAACACAGAATTACAAGGAACACCCCAGTTAATCAACTCACTATATTTCTATGTAAATCAAGTTAATTAGGATTTTATGCACAAATTCTTTCAAAGAATACAAAAGACACATAGGTATATTCCTATCCTACATGCTAATCATATTAACCCTAATCAGATTATATGAACAGATGTTATCATATCCAGATCTCAATCTATACTCCATCTTCCAATTTTATATAAATTATCATAGTAATTGTTGGCCAAACAATTAATCAATAAGCAAAAGATATAATAAATAATTCAATAAAAACTAACTTTCATTCAATGGGAAGATTTAATTTAAACTACATACTAAGTTTCGTTGCAATCTTAATAAAAATTTAGTTCATGATAATAATAAAGAAAAACATCATCCAGATTAATAATCCAAACATCCCAGATAATTACAAAAGATAAAACTAGAGAAGAAAAGAAGAAACTCTGAATTTGCTCCAATACTCTCTCTTTGATCTTTAGCCCTTGCAATTCTCCTTCGTGTTTTTCTTCGTTGTTCTCTTTGCAAATCTCTTCAAAAATTGAGTTGTCCCTCTTTTCTGAAGTCTTCTCCTATTTGTATTAGTCTCCCACCTCATTCAGATTCCTTTTCGACTTCAAAAACCCACTTGGCTATAGAAAATCCTCCTTTTTACCGCACATGAGCGCCTCGGCGCTCAACACAAGCCATTTTCAAGCGCCTAGGCGCTTGACCAGGACCGTGTATTTACAAAAATGCCACTCAACTCTAATTTTAATGATTTTTGACCTTTTTCTTCTCCCAAATGACCAATTTGTCCCTCCAGCTCCAACCTACAAGAAATAAACACAAAACACATAAAAAGATACTAAAAAATAATTAAAGATAGCAATAATTAAGTTTAATAATATCGGATTCATAGGTATAAAACCTACTCATCAAATACCCCCAAACTTAACCAATTGCTTGTCCCCAAGCAACAAAACACAATGCAATAACTAAATATGCAATGCAAATGCAAATGCAACTATCTACAAGCCTAAAATTCCAGCAGCCAAACAGAACAAAATCTATTCATCAAGCCTCAAAGAAATCACAATAAACATGCTAGTACATCATACCAAGACAGATTAATAATTTCCTAGTCAATCATCAAATCTTACCCTGTCATTACTGATATAGTGCATGTGTGCTCAACAACAATGCAAACTAATATAATGCTAAATACAACACATAATAGATCTCTTTAAAGGTATCATACAGTATAAACTCACAAAATTCACGAACAAGCTAGATCCAACTAAAGTCAAACATCCACAAAATTCAAGAGTCCAATCCGGGATACTTATGCTTTACTTATCATTACGGGGGCTTTTTGCTCTTTTTCCGTTTTCTCTTTTTTTTTTGAATGATGGATAGTGAGTGCGTTTTACGCTCCATCTCACGCCTGTGTTTATGGGGAGTGTATTTCACGCTTCTTCTCGACCCACCACAGGACTCAATTTATTCAACTCAATATCTTTTTTTTAGCTTATGTACCCCAAATATTCCCCCAAACTTAAGTTTTTGTTTAAATTCAATCATCTCTGCCTATTCATGTCTTTCATTCATTCAAACTAGTATTATCCTCAAGAAGTCCATTACGTGTCAATTTAGACTCAATCAGTCAACATAGTTATTTTTACTATGCTATCCTTATTATATCAGTTTCAAACAGGTAAAGATTCAAATCATGACAAAAAAAATCACATCAAAGTCTTAACAAACAATACTATACTTGTCCACTCAATTCAAATATCATCATTGGCTAAAACAAACTTAAACTAACTAACAGCTGGAAACATACAAATACTTGAATTTTTCTTTTCTTTTTTTCTTTTTTCAGAAATTCGAATGAAAACTACATGAAAAACTACAAAATGAATAAGTTATACTAAATGAATGCAACTAAAACTGCAATGAATAAGTTATACTAAATGAATGAAACTGGAACTGGAAGAATGCACCCCCAAACTTAACATATGCAATGTCCTCATTGTATATAAAAAAACATAAGAAATTAGGCACTAAGGACTTCCCTGAAAGATTGAAGCTTTACTCTTCATCAGCATCATCTACTTCTTCTGTATTAGCATCATCCTCAGGAGCTAAGTCAGTCGGGCGGGTACACGAACAAGGGTGGAGGTAGTGGGAACTGTTATGGAGCGCCAATCACTTGCAAGCTTAGACCCCTGTGTGAACCTCCCCCAAACTTGGATTAAAGCAAATCTTGAAGCTTGAACTTTGCTTTGAATTGTTGCAGTTGGAATCCAAGTAGGAGATAAAGAAGTTGAATTTAGCTTGCTTTTTTCTTGATTGTGGTTTGGAGAAGATGAATTAGATTTTGATTGGGAGAGTGCAAGAGTTGGTGTTATTGTGATGCAAGGGCTTGGAAGGAGTTGCTTTTGATTTAGGAGTGAAAGGAATTGGGTTTGAAATAGAATTGCCTTACTTAGGGCTTTATTTTTTTTCAAGTGCACAGGTAGAGCGCCTAGGCGCTTGAAATTGTGAAGGTTGGAGCGCCTAGGCGCTTGGGAGCAGAATCTGATGGTGATGGTGAGCGCCTAGGCGCTTAAAAATAGCTTGGAATGGGCGCCTAGGCGCTTGGGCGTGTCTGGGCATTCTGCAGTTAAGCACCTAGGCGCTTGGAATAGGCTTGTTTTGGGCGCCTAGGCGCTTGGGCCAGCCTTAGCCAAAATTTGTGCTCTTTTATCCTTCTAACCTGCAAGCCATGAACCCAATTCTCAGTTATCATTTGCAAGGAGATTACAACTGAACATACAACCCTAAACTAAGATAAAATATATAGCTAAATGAAATAAAATACTAAAATAAAATTAATGAACTAAAATTTAAGGAGATAAAATGTAAGTCTAGGTTGCCTCCCAGTGAGCGCTTAGTTTAATGTCCTCAACACGACTTCTTCAACTTTCTCTATCCAATTCCCCTTCGAAAATTGAGAAACCCTCCATCCATTAGTTATAACGTAACTTCTGAGAGTTTCCCATCAGTAAGGGTTATTGATTCAAATTCACCTAGCTTGTTCTTTTTAGATAGATTTTCTTTTACAACCTTCAAATAACTAGGCATTTTCCGAGTTGTATCTGTGAACGAATTTTTGCGTTGAACCTTTTCCAGAACAACTGGTTCTTCATCTCTCTTCCCATTCTCTTCACACCATGGCACCAACTTTAAGCTAGCTTCCATGTCATATATAGCTTTATCGAAAAAATGGCTACCAATTGGGCACGAGATTGCAAATCTAGTCGGATCCTTAAACTTTGGTGGAGAAGATATATGGGGCACTATCAAAATCGGTTCATCTATGTCGAAACTCAAGGCTAGATCTTTGGCTACCTTCTTTTCCTGCTCCCCACTTGTCTCCTCCCTTTCCATGTCTTTTTCTTTTGGCACATCCGGTTCCAGATTTAGCAAGGGCAATCCATCAGTCTCGAGAACCATGTTGCTTGACACTTCACCTTGAGGGTGATTGATAATGGCATTGAAAAGTTGTCCCACCTAGTTCTCAAGATTTTGAATCGACATCTCCTGACTATTCGTTTGCTCCTCAATCAAAACCATGAACTTGGAAATAAGTCCCTCCAAGTTTAAAATCCTTTCTTCTTCATGATTAAGAGCTTGAATTGGTAATTTAGGAGTGTATGATTGGCTTGGAGCAAAGGGTTGGGCCAGATTGTCATCGCTCCATGAAAACTTTAGCGAATTCCCCCAGTCATGATGATAATTACTGGAATATTCATAATTATTAGGGTAATCGTCAAATTTGCCACTATATTGTACTGACTCGAAACTGATGGCACATTGATGACTCGGATGGTTTTCACCGCAATACTCACTTATTACCGCTACACTTTGAATAAGTTATGCTGATGAAGCGTTAATATTCCTCGAAAGTGTCCCAAATTGTGCTGACAATTCATCGAGTCCATAATTTTCTGCCTCCGTTGGTCGAGTCATTCTCGAATATGGCCAATGATAGTTATAGTTGTCCATGGTACCTGAAAAAAAATTAGACTAGAGAGAGAAATAAAATAAAATAAAATATTTAAATTAAGATTAATTTGATTAAAATTAATAATGACAAAATATTAAACTAATTTTCCCGGCAGCGGCGCCAAAAACTTGTTGCCTAATTTTTTAATAGCACTTTAACACGCAAGTATATGTGTTTAATTGTAATATTCATCAAGCAAGAATATCGTTCCCACGAGGAAACAGACTAATATTTATCAATTACTAATTTCAATATAATTAATCCTATTTTAAACTACAAAATATTATTTGTGATTTGAAAATTAAACTTAACAAAACTAATAATTAAAATAAGAATTTCACAAGAATAACTGCAGATTTAACAGGTTAAGATTACAACTTACCTTAGTATTTCATTTAAACCAATTTACTTCCCATTTAAATCAATTAATTAATATGAATCATTATCCAAGAATACTTTATAAAATTCACGCACTTTTTCCAAAACACGTGAACAAATCCTCCTAACTCCGATCCTTAAAATACAGAATTACAAGGACCACCCCAGTTAATCAACTCACTATATTCCTATGTGAATCAAGTTAATTAGGGTTTTACGCACAAATTCTTTTAAAGGATACAAAAGACACATAGGTATATTCCTATCCTACATGCTAATCATATTAACCCTAATCAGATTATATGAACAGATGTTATCATATCCAGATCTCAATCTATACTCCATCTTCCAATTTTATATAGATTATCACAGTAATTGTTGGCCAAACAATTAATCAATAAGCAAAAGATATAATAAATAATTCAATAAAAACCAACTTTCATTCAATGGGAAAATTTAATTTAAACTACATACCAAGTTCCGTTGCAATCTTAATGAAAATTTAGTTCATGATAATAATAAAGAAAAACATCATCCAGATTAGTAATCCAAACATCCCAGATAATTACAAAAGATAAAACTAGAGAAGAAAAGAAGAAACTCTGAATTTGCTCTAATACTCTCTCTTTGATCTTTAGCCCTTGCAATTCTCCTTCGTATTTTTCTTCGTTGTTCTCTTTGCAAATCTCTTCAAAAATTGAGTAGTCCCTCTTTTTTGAAGTCTTCTCCTATTTGTATTAGTCTCCCACCTCATTCAGATTCTTTTTCGACTTCAAAAATCCACTTGGCTATAGAAAATCCTCCTTTTTACCGCACATGAGCGCCTAGGCGCTCAACACAAGCCATTTCCAAGCGCCTAGGTGCTTGACCAGGACCGTGTATTTATAAAAATGCCACTCAGCTCTAATTTTAATGATTTTTGACCTTTTTCTTCTCCTAAATGACCAATTTATCCCTCTAGCTCCAACCTACAAGAAATAAACACAAAACACATAAAAAGATACTAAAAAATAATTAAAGATAGCAATAATTAAGTTTAATAATATCGAATTCATAGGTATAAAACCTACTCATCACTTATACCGCTATTCCAATCAGAAGTACTGCTCTTTTGAGGTAAGGGATTTTAAGGGTTATTATATTTTTCAGTTTCGTAATTTTTCCGACCTTCAAAAATTCTGGAAAAATTTGAAATGATAATTTGATGAATTTTCTAGATTGTGTTCAAAAATGGCGATATTTGGATGTATAGATTAGGTGTTATGAATATTATGGGAAAAGACTATTTTAAAAGTAAACCCTTATAACTCGTGGTTAACTCCAAAATTGGTGAAATTTTTATTTGGAGTACATGTATATAACAGAAGTATACTTTGTAAATTTTAGAATTTTTGGATAAAAGTGTAGTTTATGATAAATGTCTAAATATTCGACTATTTTGACCATATGAAAAATAGTAAATGAATTTTAAAAATTCTGAGAAAAATATATGTTCAATATGGAACTATATTCTGCTAAATCCCAGAAAAAAATTTGTTTGTACTGATTGGATATTTTTCATGATAATAGACTAGTTATGAGTAAATGAATTAAATATGTTATGTGAAGTAAGAAAATTAGAAAATAGGATTTTATGGCTTAAGAATCCTATATGAGGTATATGCAGATTTTTGATGAGGTTTTGGTTATTGGTGATGAAATCTTATGAGTTTGGCATTTTAGGATGATTAAATGCATTATTTAGTAAAGTGTAAACAATGAAAATAAATTGTTTATAAGTTTAAGAAATGTTATTATTTCAATATCATTATACCGAAATATTGGTATGAATTTTATTGTGAAATTTTTACTTTTTTTTTATGTCGGTGTTACTATTCATGAATTACTATTCAAGAGTTACTATTCACGAGTTACTATTTATGAGTTACTATTCACGAGTTACTATTCACGGGTACTATTCATGACAAAATTGATTTCTTTTTCTGACCAAATTATCGTTGATTTATGAATATTGCTTTTGAAATAAAATGCAGTTGTTGATCATATTATTTTTATTATCATATATAACATTTTTATAATCCTGGTGATGAAATTTCTCTTTCACTTGAGTGTAAATATGGGTAGATTATTGGTATGATCGTGACTATGGGTTCTCTTTTGCCAGTAGTGCAAAGTTGAATTGTTGACTGGTATGATCATGACCATTAAATTTATAATTGAATATCTTTAGCTTAAGTGCAAAGGTGAATTGATCAACATGGTTATAATTATTGTTTATATAAATTCTGAAATGATTATGTATTTTTTTGAGATATGAATATCTTTGGCCTGTAGTGCAAAGATGACCTATTTTTGAATATCTTTGGCCCGTAGTGTAAAGATGACCTATTTTTGAATATCTTTGGCCTGTAATGCAAAAAGATGATCTGTTGTTGAATATCTTTGGCCTGTAGTGTAAAGATGATCTGTTGTTGAATATCTTTGGCCAGTAGTGCAAAGATGAACGGTTGACGAATATCTTTGGCCCGTAGTGCAAAGATGAATTTATTAGTATGATTATGAACAGGAATTGTGATTTGGTATAACCATGATCTTTGATGTTTCAGGTAAAGACACGTGATAAAAATTATCTTTGTCTTGGATGCAAAGAGGAATTTAAAATCACAATTAGGATTATGAGTTATTCATATGATTGTGGACCAGAACTGTTGATTGATGTTACAGGGATAAAACATTGTTGGTGGATTTTTAACATGGAGAAGATAATAGACTTTATGGTATATTTGACTCTTCTAATGGATAGCTCGTTCCGCTGTAACTATGGTTAAAATTTTTTATCATCTACCATATGTTCTAAATCTATAATTTATTACTGTTAAAGGCTATTGATAATTTATTTATCTTTAGTCATGATATTCTTTACTAGGCTAGTTGAGCTCACCCTTTTGCTTCACAATTCCTTTCAGGTAATAAGAGTGTAGCTGGGTCGAGCGGGGGTAACAAGGGAATAGAACGGTGGTCTCTAGATGTGGAGTTCTCCCTAAACAGTATAGAAAAGTGTGTTATATTTTATACATCATTTAGTAGTTATATTTGGTGAATCCAATAGGGTAAGGCGAACCCAACGTTGGAAGGGTGTTTTGCCACTATCATACAAGATGTCTAATGACATACAACCTTGTGTCATCATAAGACAGAGTTGTGCACATCTACTTGCTGAGTATATCTACGAGCACTACCTATATAATCTTGGTGTTTGTTTGAAGTATAATTCTCAATTAGAGACAGTGGAGATAATGATATGTCAAGAGAAGACTCACCATTGGAAAGAATATGATAGTAATCTTCTCATTTTTCTTTGGGATCTATTGGGTCAACCAAGGATAATTCTGTGGACATATGATATCTATAATAACCTAGACGCATGGCCTCCCATGTACGAAGGTTTCCTTGAGCACTTTCCAAAGATTTTAATTTTTAAAACAGTTATTGACTGTACCTTTATGTAGTGTATCAATGTGAGGTGTTGTCCATAGTTGGGACATGAGTCACAGTTGGTATTAAAACTCACAGTATGTGTTGTCGTATTTTGCACGATAATTGTAGTAATAAAGTTGTAGTTGTTTTCTGTATCATGTATTTGGCGACTCAGAATGGGTTGGGTGATGTATAAATATTTTGGGGTTGTCACAAAAGCCCCCTCTTTCCTGGGAATGATCTGGTTGTTAAATATTATGAGTTATAATATTAATGATGAATAAGTTCGTGTTTGATTAAAGATGAAATTGATAGTTACATTATGTTGAGATTATTAGTGTTAGTGAAAATCAACATTTATTTCGATAATAATTGATGTCTGGAAGTTATATTGACCAATCGGGTAATTAATTGGATAAATGAGCAATTAATTGCTATTAATTCACATGCTTATAACTATGTGTTCACATGTGTGTACTATTGATTTATATGTATGTACTATTAGGGGAGGTGGTGCAAGATTGATAATACTTGCATTACTAAATTAAAAATGAAGGTATAGATGAAGGTACTATATTGTAATTATTTTTTTCACATGTATAGAACTATTGAGTCACATGATTGTACTATTAATTCACATGATATACTATTAGGGGAGGTGGTGCAAGTTTGATAATACTTATAGGACTAAATTAAAAAGAAAAGAAAAGATGAAGGTATTATACTGTAATATTTCGAGCCCCAAAACGTGCAATTATCGAAATTATATTTTCCTATAAATAGAGTCTCATTCTTCTTTCATTTTCACCAATTCACTAAGATTCACAAGAGCAATTATAGAGAGAGAAGCTATAGAGAGAAAAAAGAAGAGGAGCCTGCTACCTCACTATTCAAGTATCTAGTCTTCTTCTGAGGTAAGGGTTATTATTTTTTTATATTCTAAAGAGATATTATTTTTCGTATTTGTATGAATATTATTATCGTTCAATATTCATTATATTCGTTTAATATTCGTAAGGAATATTATTTTCGTTTAATATTCGTAAGGAATAATATTTTCGTTCAATATTCATAAGGAGTATTATTTATTTCATATTCTGAAGAGATATTATTTTTTCGTATTCGTATAAATATTATTTTCGTTCAATATTTATAAAGAGTATTATCTTCGTTCAATATTCATAAAGAGTATTATCTTCGTTCAATATTCGTAGGAATATTATCTTCGTTAAATATTCGTTAGAATATTATTTTCGTTCAACAGTTGTAAGGGATATTATGTTTTTCAATATTCATAAGGAATAATATTTTCTTCCATACTCTGTAGTATGTGAGTAATATTATTTCGTCTCGTATTCCTGATTATACCCTCATTTTGTTAACGTATTGCTTCTATACTCCTGTAAATTTGTAGAATATCCTTGAAATTTGCACTTCATCTAGTATCGTTTCACAAGGATATTTTCTACACATTCTTGTTAAATTTTAAGCTTTTCATGCCGGAGTACTGTCCATGAGTAGTATTCATTTATACGGTACTATTCACGGGATACTATTCACAAAGTACTATTCACGGGTACTATTCACAAAGTACTACTCACGAGTACTATTCATGAAGTACTATTCACGAGTACTATTCACATGGTACTATTCACCTGAAGTACTATTCATGACAAAAATTGATTTCTTTTCGGTCCAAATTATTTTTGATACAATATTATTAGTGAATTTTACTCCACAAAGCAGCATCATGTTGACAATTTGGATATTATTGAATTCTGGATAAATTAAATTATAAATCTTTAAAATTTATCCTTTGCTTTCATTTAATTGAATTCGTATATCATTGTCATCATCCTCATGCTTATATTATTATGAAAGTCATCTTTGGCTCGTAGTGCATAGATGGACTGTTGATTGGTATGATTATGACCAGGAATCATTCGGTATAATCATGACCCGTAATGTTACAAATGATGTGGTAAAAATCCTCAGTGACCCGTAGTGCATTGATGGATAGTTGTTGGTATGATTATGACCAAGGATTATTCGGTATGATCATGACCATTAGTGACAACACGAATATCCTTGGCCCGTAGTGCATGGATAATTCGTGATTGTGATACTATTTATTGAGCTGAGTCTCAGCAATAAAATTGATGATAAACTCTTAAATCATAGAAGATAGTAGATATCATGCTCTACTTGACTCTTCTAATGGATTGCTTGTTCCGCTGCAGTTAAACTTGATGTTTATTATATTTTATCAGTTTAACACTGTTGAAGGCTAACGATAATTTATTCTGCATTATCTTAGTCATAATATTTCTTACAGGGCTCGTTGAGATGGTGTGATGGTAGTCCTCAATATTCTGTGAAATAGTGTGATAGTGTTGAGGACTTATTTTGAGTTTGAATACTGTCTAGAAGACGATATTTGTATTAAAACTCACAGCTCATGTTGTATATTTAAGTTTATATTTGTATTCTGTACCATGTATTTGACAAATCAGAATGGGTGATGTATACCTATTTTGGGGGCGTCACATCATCTCTTTGAAAATACTTGCCTTTGATGAAATTTTAGGAATCGACTGGTTAACTATTCATCATGCTAAAATTGATTGTTTTTGTAAGGTTGTTAGCCTTCCTAACCAACCTGTTATGCGAATTCAAGCAACTAAACCACTAAAGTCAATCACTGTCATATTAAGTTATAAGTAAAGAGCCACGAGCCTTTCGCTGGTGACTTCCAAGTCTTGGAATGCATCGAAGCCAGACTTTTCGTAGGGGGACGCCGTGAATAACGGTGGCAAGTTGTTAAGTATCAATGTGACGTGTTATCCAAGTCTTGCATGGGAGACACAGTTTTGAATAATATTTATATCGTTAATAAATTTCCTGACATATTTCTTGGCCTACCCCCAGAGCGTGAAATCAAATTTTGTATTGACCCCAGTACAAAACCCATTTTTAATCCCTTAAATATTTCTTCACCCAAAACGAACGTAACATGCGCCGAAGACGTTGGCTCGAGCTGTTGAAAGATTACGATCATACCATTTAATGCCATCCTAAAAAAGCGAACGTGGTAGCTGACGCGTTGAGTGAAAGATCGTATGCGTTTATGAGTGCGATATTGTTAACACAAAGACCCATTTCGTACGACTGACAAAAGATGGAGATAGAGTTAAAGACTCCAAGAACCTACGTGAAGGTAGCGAATATACGATTAGAATCGACTTTAATCAATAAAGTTAAAGCCGCTCAAGCTACAGACTCAGAGCTGATGAATGTGAAGAAGAAGGTGCAAGAAGGCGTTATTCTAGAAGCAAGAATCGATGAAGAGAGGAAATCTCAACCCTCAATTTTATTGGTCTATTTAAAATCCTCGATCGAGTAAGAACTGTGGCATGACTCGCTTTACCGTCAAGTATGTCACGTGTTCATAACGTTTTTCACGTATCGATATTACGTAAATATGTGGAGGACCCGAACTACATTATTGAATTAGAACTAGACAAGATAGCAGAAAATTTAATGTATGAAGAGGTACCTGTTAAAATCTTAGATAAGAAGGATCATATTCTACGCTCCATGGTTATACCTCAAGTTAAAGTTCTGTGGAGAAACCACGATGTTGAGGAAATGACCTGGGAGTTAGAATCTGAAATGAAGCCAAGGTATCCTTACCTCTTCGACATACCAGTTACGTACCCTAATTTTTAGGGCGAAATTTCATAAGAAGGGAAGGTTGTAAGACCCCAACTTTTATGAATAAAGATTAATTTTTCTCGAAATATATTTTTGAATATTATGGTGTGGATTTGATATAATGTTATTGTTGTGGGTAATATTTATAAATTTTGCAAAAGTAAGCAAGTGGTTGTAAAATATTCGATTGGTCGGGGAATATTAGTTTTAACAAGGAATATTCGTACGACGGCACAATCATTAGTGGACCCCACTACGGAAGTATTGTCAGAGTTAGAAAATGACAGAAATATCTTTTTATAAAAATAACGACGAAAGTTTTACCGTTAAACTGTTAAAATACCCGGTGGTAAAAGTAAAGTAATAAGCGTGGTTGCATAGTAGCACACGGTATTGTACAATATCTTTAATTATTGATGCTTACGTTAGAAGTCACTCAGTTATACTCAATTATTACTACAGTAATTGCTGCATAATATCTCTCATATTATTGATTTAATTATTGTCATAGTATCATCTGCATAATATTTTATATTATTAAATCAATAATTGAGACGACAAAGTTATTCATATTATTATTTGCATTATTGACGACGTCTAGAAAGTTCTGTCGAGGAAAGGGGTTTGGTCACCTAATTGCGTGCTAATAGGGAGATCAAATCCTTATCAGAAAGTCCCCCTCTTTCCTTGGAATGATCTGGTTGGTAAATATTGTGAGTTATAATATTAATGATGAATAAGTTCGTGTTGATTAAAGATGAAATTGTTGATAAAAATATTTTTATTGTGTTGGGATTACTAGTGTTAGTGGAAAGGGACATTTATTTCGATAATAATTGATTTCTGGATGTTAAATTGACCAAACGGGCAATTAATCGGATAAATAAGCAATTAATTTCTATTGGTTCACATGCAAATTACTGTTGGTTCACATGTATCGAACTATTGGTTCACATGTATGTACTATTAGGGGATGTGGTGCAAGATTGATAATACTTGCAGGACTAAATTAAAAATAGAGGCATAGATGATGGTACTATACTGTAATAATTCGAGCTCCTAATCGTGCAATTATCGAAATTATATTTTCCTATAAATAGAAGCTCATTTCCTCTTTCATTCTCATCAATTCACTAAGACTCACAAGAGTAATTATAGAGAGAGAAGCTATAGAGAGGAAGAAGAAGAGTATTTTGCTACTCCACTATTCCAGTATCCAGTCTTCTACTAAGGTAAGAGATGTTATTTATTTTTTATTTGTAAGGAATATTATTTTTGTTCAATATTCATATGAAATAATATTTTCTTCTATACTCTGTAGTATATAAGTAATATTATTTCGTTTCGTATTCCTAATTATACACTCATTTTGTTCAAGTATTACTTCTATACTTCGTGAAATTAGTAGAATATCCTTGAAATTTGCGCTTCATCTAGTATCGTTTCACAAAGATATTTTTCTAAATATTCTTGTTAAATTTTAAGTTTTTTTTGTCGGAGTACTATTCATGGATACTATTTATTTATACGACACTATTCATATGTACGGTATTATTCATAGAGTACTATTCACGGGATACTATTCATGGGATACTATTCATGAAGTACTATTCACGGGATACTATTCTTGAAGTACTATTCACGGGATACTATTTACGTGATACTATTCACCCGAGGTACTATTCATGACAAAAATTAATTTCTTTTTTGCTCCAAATCATTTTTGATACAATATTGTTCTTGAATTTTACTCCACAAACTAGTATTGTGTTGATAATTTGGACATTTTTAAACTCTGAATAAATTTAAAGTCTTTAATATTTATCCTTGATTTCGTTTGATTAATATTTATATCATCGTCATCATTCTCATGATTATATTGTCATAAAAGTCATCTTTGACCGTAGTGCATAGATGGACTGTTGATTGGTATGATTATGACAAGGGATTATTCGGTATAATCATGACCTGTAATGTTACAAGTGATGTGGATTATTTATTGAGCTGAGTCTCAATGACAGTTATTGGTATAATCATGACCATGCGTTCTCTTCGGCCAAGGGTGTAAAGATGAATTGTTATTTGGCATGTTCATGACCATTGGTGAAAATACGAATATCCCTTGCTCGTAGTGCATAGATAATTAGTGGTCGTGATACTAATGAATATCCTTGGCCCGTAGTGTATGGATAATTCAGTGATGTGGATATAAGATAGTAGATATCATGCTCTACTTGACTCTTCTAATGGATTGCTATTTCCACTGCAGTTGTTGATCTAAAACGTATTGTCTATTGTATTCTATCAGTTATTATACTGTTGAAGGCTAATGATAATTTTTTTTGCATTATCTTAGTCATAATATTTCTTACTAGACTAGTTGAGCTAACCCTTTTCTTTCACTGTTCTCTTCAGAAAATGAGAATATAGCTTGGACTAGTCGGGAAATGGAGTGACGGTCCGAGATGGTTACCATAGTAGTCCTCACTATTCTATAAAATAGTGTGATAATAATTGTAATGAGATTGAATTTGAGTTTGGATATTGTCTAGAAGACAATATTCGTGTTAAAACTCTCAGCTATGTTTTGTCGTATTTTACACGACAGTTGTATAATTAAGTTGTAGTTGTATTCTGTACCATGTATTTGACGACTCAGAATGGGTGATGTATACCTATTTTTAGGGCATCACATTATTTCTATATATTTAAACAGTAATTATTATAAAATATTTATGTATTTTATCTAACAACATTTATTCTACTATTTTTTAATCAAATATTTGAATACTTTCATTTCATACATATATTAAAGGATTAAATCTGCACCATTAATTATTGTACAAATCCAAGGTTCAAAATTGACCCATCTATAAGACCCGAATTTTATGAAATAAAAGTATTCAATTTTTTTTATAATTATTATGTTATTTAGTAAATGGTTAAATTGATAAAGGTTAAAGTTCAGGATGATATTTAAAATTTTTGCAAAGTAAGAAAGTTGATATAAAATATTCGTTGTGTCGGAGAATATTCAATTGGTCGGGGAATATTCGTTTTAACAGAAAATATCCGTACGACGGCACAATCATTGGTGGACCCCACAAAAGAAGTATTGTCGTAGATAGAAAACGACAGAAATATCTTTTTATAAAAATAACGGCGAAAGTTTTACCGTTAAACTGCTAAACTACCAGGTGGTAAAAGTACAGTAATACGCGTGGTTGCATAATAGCACACGGTATTGATTATCGATGCTTGCATAAGAAGCCACTCAGTTTACTCAATTATTGCTACAGTAATTGTTTCATAGTATCTCACGTTATTTGATTCAATTATTGTCATAGTATCATCTGCATAATATTTTAAATTATTAAATCAATAATTGAGACAACAAAGTTATTCATATTATTATTTACAATATTGACGATGTCTAGAAAGTTCTGTCGAGGAATGGTTTGGTCACCTAATTGCGCGCCAATAGAGAGAAATCATTATCAGAAAGTCCCCTCTTTCCTGGGAATGATCTGGTTGTTAAATATTGTGAGTTATAATATTAATGATGAATAATTATTGATGTATTAAGAATGTGTTTATTGAAGATAAGTGAATTACAAAAGTTAGAGGGGAATAGTGCAAACTTGAAAAATTTTAGGGGTACTAAAGTGTAATAAGTTAAATCAATCTGGACCATTGGTGGTGGTTTTAATAGTAAATCAATCTGGACCGTCGATGGTGATTTTAATAGTAAATCAATCTGGACCGTCGGTGGTGATTTTAAAAGTAAATCAATCTGGACCGTCGATGGTGGTTTTAAAAGTAAATCAATTTGGACCGTCGGTTGTGATTTTAATAATAATCAATCTGGACCGTCCGTTCTAATAGTAAATCAATCTGGATCGTTCGTGAATTAGTTACTATTTAGTCATTTCTCCTATAAATAGAAGCTTAATTCTTCTTTCATTCTCACCAATTCACTGAGACTCACAAGAGAAACTATAGAGAGCAAGAAGAAGAGTATTCTGCTACTTCATTATTGCAGTATCCAGTCTTCTACTAAGGTAAGGGATATTATTTGTTGTATTCGTAAGGGGTATTATTTTTTTCGTATTCATAAAGAATACTATTTTTTCGTATTCATCGTTTAATATGTCGGAATAACCTGTCTACGCGGATTACATACCGTATGACAGGTAAAAATCCATTTGCAGTTTCATATGTTATTTCTTTCCATATTCTTAAATCTAAACTTACTATGGTAAGTATTGCTTCTATAATCCCTGAAAATAGCGGGATATCCTTGAAGTTTTGCGCTTCATCCAGTATCGTTTTATTAGAATATTGATCTGAACTTTCTTATTAACTATCAATATTTTCACCCGGGACACTATTCACGGGTTAATATTCACCCGGTTACTATTTACTAGAATTTTATTCACTCGGGTATTCGAGGCACTTTTCATGCTGGGGTACTATTCACGAATTACTATTCACCCAGTTACTATTTACTCAAATATTATTCATTCGGGTATTCGGGACACTTTTCATGTTGGGGTACTATTCTCGAAGTACTATTCATAGGGTACTATTCAACGAAAAATTTATTTCTTTTCTGTCTAAATTATTTTTGATACATGGATATTATTCTTGAATTTTACTCCACAAAGCAGTATCATGTTGACAATTTGGACATTATTGAATTCTGGATAAATTAAATTATAAATCTTTAAAATTTATCATTTGCTTTCATTTAATTGAATTCTTATATCATTGTCATCATCCTCATGCTTATATTGTGATGAAAGTCATCTTTGGCTTATGTGCATAGATGGACTATTGATTGGTATGATTATGACTAGGGATCGGTCGGTATAATCATGGCCCGTAATGTTTCAAATGATGTGGTAAAAGTCCTCATTGTCCTGTAGTGCATTGAGGGATAGTGGTTGGTATGATTATGACCAGGGATTATTCGGTATAATCATGACCATTGATGATTACATGAATATCCTTAGCCCGTAGTGCAGGGATGATTCGATGATGTAGTTTATTTATTAAGCTGAGTCTCAATGATAAAGTTGATGAAAACCTTTTTAAATCATAGAAGATAGTAGATATCATTGTAAGACCCCAATTTTTATAAATAAAGATGAATTTTCTATAAATATCATTTTTGAATATTATGAAGTTAATTTGATATAATGTTATAGTTGTGGGTAATATTTATAAATTTTGCAAAGTAAGCAAGTTGTTATAAAATATTCGTTTGGTCGGGGAATATTCTTTTTGTCAGGGAATATTCGTACGACGGCACAATCATTGGTGGACCCCACAACGGAATTATTGTCGGATTGAGAAAACGACAGAATTATCTTTCTATAAAAATAACAGCTGAGGTGTTACCGTTAAAATTATTAAAACTGTTGAACTACTTGGTAGTAAAAGTACAGTAATACGCGTGGTTGCATAGTAGCACACGGTATTGATTATTGATGCTTACGTGAGAAGTCACTCAGCTATACTCAATTATTGCTACAGTAATTGCTGCATCATATCTCTTAAATTATTGTCATAGTATCATCTGTATAATATGTTATATTATTGAGACGTTGTGGTAAGTTTGGTTATTTTATGGGGGGTCATATGTCATCATCTAAGAGTCTCTTCGTCAATAGTAATTACCGTCGTCAATAGTAATTACCGTCGTCAATTGTATTTACCTTGGTCAATAGTAATTACCTTCGTCAATAGTATTTACCTTGGTCAATAGTAATTACCTTCGTCAATAGTATTTACCTTGGTCAATAGTATTTACCTTGGTCAATAGTAATTACCTTCGTCAATAGTATTTACCTTGGTCAATAGTAATTACTTTCGTCAATAGTAGTTGTCCCTTCAATATTACCAAGAGTCATTTGACCCTTCGTTAAGACCAAGAGTCATTTGACCCTTCGTTAAGACCAAGAGCCACCCTCAGTTTTTCAATAAATAGAGGCCTAGGGCTTCATTATTTTTTACGAATTCATTCAAGCTATAGAGAGAGAAAGTATAGAGAGAATAAGAGAGAGAGAGACTAAAAGTATTCTGCTACATCACTTTTCCAATATCCAGTTCTTTTAAGGTAGGGAATATTATTTCTTTTATATTCATGAAGAGAACTTCTGTTATTCCATTCGTTATTATTCTGTTGGAATAACCAGTATACACGGTCTACCCTATACTTGGTGACATTCTTTTATTATTCTGTTGGAACATCCTGTCTGTGTGTTTTACACCGGACCTGGTTCCGTTTATTATTCTGTTGGAACATCCTGTCTGTGTGTTTTACACCGGACCTGGTTCCGTTTTTATTATTATTCTGTTGGAACATCCTGTCTGCGTGTTTTACACCGGACCTGGTTCCATTATTTATTATTCTGTCGGAATATCCTGTCTGTGCGTTTACGCCGGACTTGGTTCCATTATTTATTATTCTGTTGGAATAACCTGTCTGTGCGGTCTATCGCATGCATGGTGATTTCTTTTGTTATTCCATTCTTTATTATACTCAGTTGGTTAAGTTTTGACTTCTATACTCCATAAAATTTGTGGAATATCCTTGACATTTGCGCTTCATCTAGTATCTATTCATGAAAATATTCTCCTGATCATTCTTGAATTTTACTCTACAAAGTAGTATCATGTTGACAATTTGGACGTTGTTAATTCTTGGATAAATTAATTCTTGAACTTGTTTTATTGAATTCTTATATCATTGTCATCATCCTCATGTTTATATTCTGTTGAAAGTCATCTGTGGCCTGTAGTGCATAGATGGACTTGGTATGATTATGACCAGGGATTATTCGGTGTAATCATGACCGTAATGTTACAAATGATGTGGTAAAAGTCCTCATTGGCCCGTAGTGCATTGATGGACAGTTGTTGGCATGATCATGACCATTAATGAATACACGAATATCCTTGGCCGTAGTGCAGGGGTGATTCGATGATGTGGATTATTTTATTAAGCTGAGTCTCAGCGATTACAGTGTTGAAAAACTTTTTAAATCATAAAAGATAGTAGAGTTTATTTTCTACTTGACTCTTTTAATGGATTGCTTGTTCCGCTACAGTTAAACTTGATGTCTATTATATTTTATCAGTTTAACATTGTTGAAGGCTAATGATAATTTATTCTGCATTATCTTAGTCATAATATTTCTTACTGGGCTAGTTGAGCTCACCCTTTCTTTCACTGTTCTCTTCAGGAAATGAGAACGTAGCTGGGACAAGTCGGGGTACGGAGTGATGGTCCGAATGATAGTATTAGTTAGTAGTCCTCACTATTCTATGTAATGGTGTGTTAATAAATGTAATGAGGACTCCTTTTGAGTATGAATACTCTCTAGAAGATAATATTTGTATTCAAACTCACAGTTTATGTTTTGTCGTATTGTACACGACAGATGTATTAATCAGTTGTATTTGTATTCTGTACTATGTATCTGACGACCCAAGATGGGTGATGTATACCTAATTTTGAGGGCGTCACAATCATGCTCTACTTGACTCTTCTAATGGATTGCTTGTTCCGCTGTAGTTAAAATTGTTGTCTATTATATTCTATCAGTTTAACATTGTTGAAGGCTAACGATAACTTATTCTGCATTATCTTAGTCATAATATTTCTTACTGGACTAGTTGAGCTCACCCTTTTGCTTTTATTATTCTCTTCAGAAAATGAGAACATAGCCGGGACTAGTCGGGAAATGGAGTGATGGTCCGTGTGACACCCCCAAATCCGGGTATCTTCCAACCCGACAGATAGTGCTACAGTTCACACAAATATTTAATTTAAATGCCTCAAAAGAACGAATATGTCTTATATATTCCAAACCAATATTACCATTCCCCAGTTTCTTTATAACCGTTACATTTGTTCTTGTCATAATATCAAATATTATCATTACAAACCTATAATATTACATAGGTAATCTACGGGTTCGCCTTAGCTTTCCCTTTATCCTTGCCGAATCCTTTGGTCCGTTCGATCTTAGCTGCATTCATATGGTTCAAGCAAGAGTGAGCATAACAAGCTCAGTAAGTATAATAATATCTTTTAAACAACATGCTTGAAACATAGGAATCGTATATCTTCAATAACTGGATAATAGTTTCGAAGTACTATCGATAATTCAAAATACCATTTCTTTTCCTTCAAAATGTTTTACAATGACAATATTCAGTAAAACATCAATTCTGGTCCAAGACCATGAGCATTTCATAATTTCTTTGAAAAGGACAACCCGGCACTAAGTCCGTAAGTTCGGCATAGCTTACGAGCACTTCTAGGTGATCAGCCTATAGTACTCTATGTTGATCAACACTACATTCATTAAACATATGTACGTTTAATTTGTGGCAACCTCACGTGCCCATCGAATAATCGATGAAAAATACATTTGTTTATTCATACTCAAGCTTACCTTGAATCCGTACCAAACAATTGGCGTAGGATAGCGTTATCAATTCTATATTGAAAGACTTGTAAATAAATCAATCAACTCTTCAAGATTAGTCTAGCCGAGTTAAAACTGGCATCGACATTTTCGTAAAACAATTCATGCGTCTTATAACATGAATCACTGAAAACCTGGCTAACACGAAGGTTAGACAAGCGATAAGAAAAACTTGCCTTCAGCGTCTGCAATAGTAAAATTACTTTTCCTTTCAGTCTTTACGGTCTCTACAATACATAACCACATAACATACCACATTAGGTCATGAATGAACATACATGGTTCCTAATGAATCTTACCTTTCTTCTCAATCTAATCATGTATTAGATTTATTATTATTGGTTCCGGCTTTCTGCTAGATTATACATCATTCTTACGTTCACGTTCATATAATCATTAACAACTTTTAGTTGTAATTCTTAACGTTATAGTCACCATCAAAGATGTTACTTTAAGTTAATTAATTCATTATCAATCAACTATCTTTCATTTCATATTCTTAATCGTACTCATTTCATTAACGAAACTTATTTTAAGTATTTATCTGCCCTTACAGCTTATTATCGTTCATTGCTTCAGTATTTATAACTTACGTTCAATTAATCTTTCTTTCAACCTTTAGTGTATTACTTAAGGTTTAAACATTTTAAACAATGTCATTTTAGGTTTTAGTTCATTCATAAACAATCAGCTTCCTTCTATCTTCATAAGTCTTCATTACTGTACAATGCTGGCGCTGCGACGCCAGCTTCCCTTATCTATGTCGCGCTGCGGCGCCACACTTCAATGGCTATAGACCGTATTCGGCGCTGCGGTGCGAATATTAGCATTACAGGTCGCGCTGCGGCACCAACTAACAGTATGCTATGGTTTCGGCCTCGTGCTGCGGCGCGGGCCTTTACTCCTTGAGTCGCGCTGCGGCGCGGACTCTGTGCCTTAGAAAAATTTGACAGATTTTTAACTTTGTGAACTTTTCGGACTCCAAATTTGATCATTTAAAGTTCGAATTGGCTCGTTCAAAAGCCATTAGCTCATAAATCACATACTCTACATATTCATACAAGAATTTCACAATTTCGAATCCGTTAACTCAAAATTCACCTTTTAGTTCAGTCTAACGAAAACGATAAACGTTCGTGAACGTTCAACGCTCGTTTCTTCGTTCTAAGTCAGAATTCGGTCATTCTCGAGTCTTCAACTCTATAATGCCAAATAAGACTTGACTCCATTGAAAACTAACGTTTCCAAGCTCAATATCTAAATTCGACTTCCATTCCGAGAATTTCACAAATTCGACGATTATCGTCCAAACTTGTGAATTCCGCCAAAATTTAGTTACTTAAGATTTGTTCTTCATTTCAAATGAATTCAATTCATCATACTAACATCTTGACATATATATTTCATTAACTTATTTACATGATAAGTTATTACTTGTTCTTCATAAGTTCAAAACTTATAAAAGTATAACTACTTATAACTTCATTTGACATGACTTATTATAGATTAAGTCATTTAACCACCATTCTCACATCACTTTATCATACCATCTTATTAAGGTAAACATATGAGAAGTTCATATAGGTTCCTCATAAGTTCATAACTTATTTAGGTTTGAATTACTTATTCATGACTTATACGGCTTAAGTCCATTGATTAATGTATTTTCTTCATTTCTTATCATACAAATCCTACCACTACTCACTTCTCTAGCAATGGAAGAGAAAGAGAATTATGGTTTAAGTTCTTACCCTTGAAGATCACTTGTTTAATCCTTGTTCTTCCTTCTTGCTTCTTGAATTTCAAAGTTTAACTTTCTAGCTTTTCTAACTTTTTCTCTCTAACCAATAAGCCATAAGTTATTGGATGAAAATATAACAATTAACAAATGAGCTAGCAAGCTTCCTATTTATAAAAATCTCAAAGTGAGGGTATAATGGTTATAAAGTTACTCTACCTCTTTACTAAACCTCCATACTATTCATTACTTAAATCCTAAGTTAACTTGCTCCTCACTTGAATTACTTGGCCATCACAACACTTAGCCATTAAGTTAACTTGCTTAGCACAACTTTTATCCTTTGCTTGCTCATCACATTCCTTAGCCATTAAGCTTACTTGATTACCACACTTACTTAGCCATGAAGTATACTTGCTCCCTACTTTGGATAATCTATGGTTTGCCCCATGGTTCATACTTACCCATTGGATCATAGCTTAGCTTAATCTTTGGGCTTACACATTAAATTACTTTGGGCTTCACATTACAAACACTTGGGCTTGCATATTAATTCTATTGGACTTTCATATTAAATCATATTGGACTTGTACATCCCACATAATCCACAAGTCCACTCACAAAGGGCTTAAAGCCTTAGGACATATTCTATACGTATTATTATCATATTCTAACTTGCATACTAATTCATATACGACATACCATCATTCATACATACTCGTATAATACCTCGTATCATACTATTATTCATTACCTCCTTTAATACTTATGATAATCGCTTTATTCATTATACACATTTAAATTCCTTCTCGAAAATCACGTTCCCTAATCTTTAGGTTTTAAGTCCGCAGGTGAAAAACTTTATTTTTCATAACTGAAATATTATTAGATATTCCATCTCACCTCGATATTCTATCGTTACATATTTCTCGGAAGTTCAAAAATAATTTCTGAGTAGAAATGCGTGAATAGTATTTTTCAGAAAATTTCTCGAAAAGCTTTTATTTTCGTCTTGGAAATTCAAACACTTTAATTCTACCACGTAGCCAAAATACTACGACGTTCTGATATGTTTAGGTCATCGAACGACCTTCAAATAGCTTACTCCCATAAATATTTAATTAATTTTATTTAATTCACATAATCAAATAAAAATTTAATTCTCAGAAAAATCCGATTTTCTCGGGCGTTACGGTTCGAGATGGTTGTTTTAGTAATCATCACTATTTAGTGTGATAATAAATGTAATGAGGATTGAATTTGAGTTTGAATATTGTCTATGAGACAATATTCGTGTAAAAACTCTCAGCTCTTGTTGTATAATTAAGTTTGTATTTGTATTTTGTACCATGTATTTAGCGACCCAAGATGGGTGATGTATACCTATTTTGGGGGCATCACACCATCCATGTCTCTCAATAGAACCAATCAGATTCAAGTGTTATGAAGCACACGGATCATCACCAAAGCCATTCGATCAAAACAAGGACTTAATCTCAGCCGTTAGATCTAGGTCAGTTTAAGAAACACAACTGTTCATCTTCAGATTAAATCCAAGCCGTTGATTTCAGTCTAGATCAAGTTTCCACCGTTGGATGAAGATGGTGAGTCAAACTATATATTAAAAATTTTCTTTTTTTAATTCATTTTCTTCTCTCTTCTCTCACACCTGATTCTTCCTTCTCTCTTCTTTCACACACCTTCGACTATCTCTCTCTTCTCTCTCATCTTCATCACTAATCCTCCCCTTTTCTAATCAGTCTACGGTTTCTAGTCATGCTACCTGAATATGGTTTACAAACTATGTTTATTTGGTTAATCGATATGATTAATCGTATAAACTCACAATTCTTAAAATCTCTTTAGGGTTTAGATCTGAGATTTTTTTTGGGTTTTCAGATACTTAAATTTGTTCTTCTTCTTGTCTAAATCAAAAGATCGTCAGGATTTTTCGTTATGTTCATTAAAATTTTAGGGTTTCTACTCAAAATCATTTCTGATTCATTTTTTTTTCAAACCAATTTTTTTCACTGTCCATTTTTTTAAAAAAGCTTATTTTTTATTTATAAAACGCTTGATTTTCAATTATCTACAAAATGTTTCTCTCTTCTTCTCGTCTAACCCAAAAGATTGACAGATCTATAGTTAGGGTTTTTCAGTTGATTTCAACTGCAAAAGTTTTTTTTTAAGAACTATGAAAGTCGTTTCGTTCTCTTTCTCGCATCCACTAAACATTTTGGTAATTTTTTCAGTACATTTTTAGAAAACCCTAATTTCTTCTGATTATTGTTTAAACTCATCAAATTTTCACTCACGAATTTGTTACGATCTGAGAAGCTATTAGGGTCTCAATCGAAAACTAATTGATTCTCTTGTATCTACCTTCTAACACTTGAAAAAAACCTAATCTCTTCTGTTCATTTTCAAAAATCTCTTTCTCAGACTTTTTCTACCTCCTTTACTCCCGTGTGTATGTCTTTCAGGCTTTAGGGCTTCCACATAAAACATTTTTTTTATTCATTAATTTGAAAACCCATCATTTTTCTCAAACCTATTTTCATAGCAATCATTATCTAAAATTTTTTTGTTATCTAAATTCGCTACTTTTTTTAAAGCCCGAAACTCTACGACCAAAATTTGTCTCTCAAAACCCTGATTTTTTTTTTAAAAAAAAGATTTTTTTTTAACTTCCACTGGATTATCATCAGTTTGTAAGATTAGGATTTTACTCTCTTTAAACACGTTTTTAAAACCCTAAAATCTTAACATTTTTTTTAACCAAAGTTGCTTTTCAAAATTTAATTTACCCTAAAACCTATTTAAACTTCATTCCTTTTTGGCTAAAAATAGGTAATTTTTATTATTCTATTTTATATATCTGTCTATATATGTGTGTATGTGTGTGTGTGTGTGTGTTTGTGCACCTTTGCTTGGATAAATGATGTTTTCATTGAGAAAACTGCATAAGGATGAACTTGTCACACTGACCTTCTCTATAACACTGGTATATTTTTTGCTACCGACTCAGGTATAAACCTTTAATTTTTTTTCTATTATAAATTGTGTGGATATTGATGTCCACTGGGTTTATTTATTGCACCAACTGCTTTGTAATTTTTTTTATTTGCTATAAATGTTAAATCTTGTAACTTACCTGCTTCTCCAAAAATTTACTTCTGAAATGACACTCTTTCTAATATGCTAATGTAATTCGACTCTAATCTTCTCAGTTAAATAGTTTCTTGCCGTGTTTTACCAAAAAAAAAAAATTAAATGACAACTCTTGATATCTTTTGTAATCATTCTTGAGGTCGACTGAACTTACTCATTCTCTATGTTCTCTATGTGACATATGGCTATCTTATGATATTGTTTTCTCTCCCTTCTTAAATAACAGTTTTTAAAATGTTTTATCTATTCTACTGTTTAACTTAAATCATTTCTGTTCCTTATTACTGTTTTCAGTATAGTCATATAACTTACTACTACATCAGTCTCTTAACTACTACTCTTGCATGATTACTCTTATATCTTACCTGCAGCATATAATCACACTATCCCTATATATATATATATATATATATATATATATATATATATATAAATATACACTCTTTCAAAAACATGGTGCATTCATCTTTTCAATTCTTACTTAACATCATTCTCTCCCCTGTTTTTCCTGCCTCTCTACTAATAATGTCTAATCTGTTTTCATCCAAAAGTAAAACTCTTCCTCTAAATTCTGAGTTACATTTTTCTAATGATGTCCCTCACCTCACTACTGCCTCTTCACAATCTAAGTATAGGACTATGAGACACAATATGTGTCCAGGGAATGTCATTACATTTCATAGCTTTCCAGACTTGTTTGAAAATTTTAAAACTGTTGGATGGGAATGCTCAGTCATTTTCTATGATAAATCAATATACCCTAGTCTTATAGTTGAGTTTTATTCTCATATGAAATTTTCTACTGATTCTTCTGGTTTATTAAAGAACATCACTATCTGCATTCAAGGTCAAACCTACATAATTGATGAACTATTTCTTGTTCATGCACTTCAATTGCATCCCTCCACTCTAGAATTACCCAGGATCAACTCTTATCTTCATTCATCCGGTATATCTATGGAAGAATGCATGTTATTTACCAATAATTTGTCTGTAGCAACTAATCAAATGGTGTCAGCCCTCTTGTTTGACTATCCCTGCAAAATTAGTTTAGAATTTCTCACTGTTGAGTGTAAGTTTTTGGGAAAATTTTTGAGAAATAATTTCATGCCTATGAGAGATGATCAAAAACTGCTGCCATTTGATTTGGAAATCATAGAGAGTATTTTAAATGAATGCATCCCCTATAATTTAGCCTACTTCTTGCTGTCATCCTTTAAATTCTATTTTCATAATAACTGTCTTGGTTTTGGTTTACTACTCACACATGTTTTCAATTATCTGAACATTCCTATGTCACAACATCAGTCCCAACTTGTTCCCACCAACAACATTGTATCCCACTTAAATCTGCCACCTCAGTCCCTTATTATTTTTAAACCCGTTGATCATGAGATTCTTGAAACCAACATCAACATGGCCACAAAAATTGATTCACTTAACAGTATGAATCAGCTTCTTCTACACAACCAAACTCTGATTTTAGAAAAGTTAGACGATGTTCAGTTATCTTTACATACTGTTAAGTCTGTGGTATGTTTTTTAATGGAGAACAATAGCCTGTTGATGGGTTCCTATCAGTTTAATACCACTGCTGACTCCACTGCTCCTATTCCCCAACAAGAAGATCCTGATGGCAACATTCCTGACATTTCTCACTTCTCTCCTCTAAATCTAGAGGAAATCTAACTACTTAATCAAATTGTCTAACTATTCGGATGACTGTAAACTTAACTCCCTTACACCCATCTCCTACTACTACTACTTGACATATCCTTGAAAGTTTTATCAATATTTGGTTACTAACTCTCTGTGCAGGCTTAATTAACTGAATATTTTCTGCAGGTTTAACATTTTCTTTTACCCCATCATTTTTTATGATGACAAAGGGGGGGGGGAAGAAAAATATTAATAACTGCTATAACTGTGATATAAACTACTATGAGAAGCTATTGGATATAAACAGCCATGAGATTGAGTATAAATTGCTATGAGATTAGATATAAACTGCTATGAGATTGGATATAAATATAAACTGCTATGAGATTGGATATAAACTGCTATGAGATTGAATATAAACTGCTATGAGATTAGATATAAACTGCTATGAGATTGGATATAAACTGCTATGAGATTGGATATAAACTTCTATGAGATTGGAATTAAAAAGTGTTCATAATTTGCGGGGGAGCTTTTTAAGGGATAAAAATATTTTCAAATAATTGTCATCATCAAAAAGGGGGAGATTGATAGGTATAAATTTATTTTTATATATTTTGATGATAACAATTATGTAGCAATTAAATATGTTAATTATTTTTTATTTTATCTAAACTATTTTTTGATTTTTTTGAATTAATTTTTATTAACCTTGATAATTTAAATGTCAAGTGTTAAATAAATTGATTCATATATTTAATCAAGGCAAGGAGATCCTATTTTTTCCAAAAATAAAGTTGGGCAAAAATGTTTTATTGTATGCATACATCATAAACATATGTATATTGAAATATGCATATAAAGTATATACATATATATATAATATATATAGCGGTATATATATATCACATAAATATATATATATATATATATATATACATATATATATACTGCTATATATATATATGCTATATATATATTATATATATATATGTATATATATATATATACACGATCCGGATCAAGTGCATACCCCTTATCTTACTCACTCGTGCTCACCCCCCTTTAGGCGACGGTTTTGGTCATACAACCGTCGTCTATACTTTTAGCGACGGACAATATATAGCGTCGCTAAAAGTATAGACGATGGTTGTATGACCGAAACCGTCGCCTAAAGGGGGTGAGCACGGGTGAGTAAGATAAGGGGTATGCACTTGATCCTTGCTATATATATATATATATATATATATATATATAACATGTGTGTGTAAAGTGTAAGCATACATGTGCTGGCAATTCTTTGAAACCATGTGTGACATGAATTTTGGGACTAAAAATCGTGCATGTGCTAGCAGCTTTTAATGTTAGAAACTGTGTGTGCTGGCATTGTTTTTGGCTTTCAATATGTGGTCAAAGTGGGAAACAAATGATAAGTAAATGGAATTTGGCCCGGGCGATTTTTTAAGTACTTTCGCGTAAACATTATGTCTCATCTGGACCGTTCAATTCAAAAATTGATCATCCAAACCGTACATTCAAAATCAGATTTTGAAAATTACATTTTTGCCCTCAACTTCAAAAATCTATAAATAGGGAGTATTTTATTCATTTGATTTTTACCAATTCACTGAAAAGCAAAGCATACTCTCTTTGCCTACATTCTCTCTAAAAAGCTTTATATCTCTTCTTACAAAAGTTCTGAATTTTTGAAGAGAAAATTGGTCCAAGTTTTGAGATAAGTCATTTGAGTTTAACTTTTGTTGAGTTATTTCTTACTTGCTTTAGTTATATATAGATATACGAATATACATTGTTATACACAATTTTATATATCTATATTTCATCTATTTGTCAAATAAAAGGATACTTGGGCGCCGCAAGGCTACGAAGATACACCCCTACGGAGAGGAATTCGAACCGTATGATTCCTTATAGTCTTCAGTAACCTTTTATCAACATTATTTATATAATATCGTAAAATAGATACGACACTTGATAGCTCAAAACGACACTGAGATACTTCTCCAAAAAGAGAAGTCATTCGAACTGGATTTGAGAATCGTAGTGATCTATTGAAAATATTTATATAAATATCAATTGTGAAAATTATAAATTTTGTCGTAGTTAGACGTCGCAAGGCTACGGAGAGACACCTCTACCAAGAGGAATTTGAACCGTACGATTCCTTATAGTACTAAGTGAAATTACTTATGTGACGCCCCCAAAATAGGTATCCATCACCTATTCTGAGTCACCAAATACATGGTACAGAATATAACTACAACTTAATTATACAACTGTCGTGTAAAATACGATAAAACATAGCAGGGAGTTTTAACATGAATATTGTCATCTAGACAATATCCAAACTCAAATTTAATCTCATTACAATTATTATCACACTATTTCATAGAATAGTGAGAACTACTATGGTAACCATCTTAGACTGTAACTCCATTCCCCGACTAGTCCCAACTATATTCTCATTTCCCGAAGAGAACAGTGAAAGAAAAGGGTGAGCTCAACTAACCCAGTAAGAAATATTATCACTAAGATAATGTAAAAAAATTATCTTTAGCCTTCAACAGTGTTAAACTGATAAAAAACAACAAGTTTAACTGCAGCGGAACAAGCAATCCATTAGAAGAGTCAAGTAGAGCATGATATCTACTATCTTCTATGATTTAAAAAGTTTATCATCAACTCTATCGCTGAGACTCAGCTCAATAAATGTGACACCCCCAAATCCGGTACTTCTATTTCCACAGGATTCGGTGTTCACGATATAAATATCATATATCTTTCTACCCATAAAAAAAATGCAAACCATACAATAGATAGAATTAAAATCTTCCCTTAAGGGTTACAACATTTGAATAATAATAATACAATCCCAGGTTAAACTAACCATAAACATCTGTGCGGAATCATAAATAAATAAGTCTTAAACAATAACATTAACTAAAGTTTTAAACAAATACATCGTCAAATAAAACAACAGGTCTTCATCACTTGCTAACTTTACCCTTGCCTTTACTAGTGGAAGGTTCATCAGTTCTTTCGTTCTTAACTGCAATGTTATTATTAAGTAAGAGTGAGCACAAATGCCCACAAGTATAAAAATGAAATAATAGTATAATAACATGCGAATAACTCAAAGACATCTGAATAAAAAACTCAACTTTTGAATCAAGAGTGAATAACAAGAATCAAAAGAATTCTGAGGGTCATAAGACCTTGAACTATGTCCTAGGTTAACAAGGGTTATACTTGGAACCTTTAACAGTCATAAGACTATGGACCTTCTTCTCGTACTTAGGGGGATCAGCCCTTAGTACCATACTGTGCACAATATAAATATAACTTAACTAATCATCATAAACTCATTCTCTTTGTCTACTTTGATTATTGACTATACTTAATCAATTTACCACTTTGTCACATAATTTGCACTTCATGAATTATCAAGCTAATTATGTATTTAATAATTCAATTCACATGTAATTATGTTATTTACATGTTAAACAACTATTTTATCATTTCATTATATTTCTAACATGTTTACATGTTCATTACATTAAGTTACTAACACATTGCTAGACTTAACATTTAAAAAAAATTACAATTCTGGACATTCTAGAGAGTGGCGCTGCGGCGCCACTGTTATACTTGATCTTCGCACTGCGGCGCCGTGGCGCTGCAGCCGGACACATGGCACTGCGGCGCTGTGGCGCTGCGGCTGGAATCTTGGCGCTGTGGCGCGGTGGCGCTGCGGCGCGGATGTTTAGGCGTGAGTCTGGCGCCACGGTGCGGCGAACCAAAAACTGTTCTGCAATTCGCAAAAATTACAGAACACAGCCAAAAACTCCAATTTAATTTATTACTACACGAATTTAGACATACCCACATGTTATAATTCATGTATAATCATAATACAACATCTATAAAGTGATTTTAACCCATTAAAACATATAATCACAGAATTAAAACATAAAATTTTCCTCTGTTCTTGATGTTCTTGAAGTTTTTAACATAAATTCCTAAAATTCAACGCCACGGATTCGTTATAAAGCCAAATCCGTTCATTTAAAGTTTGGTCTCTTCGTATTAACATGCACAATAATATACGAGTGTAAAATCTACGAAAACATTTATGTTTGACATACTAAAATCACGTATAAGGCCATAAGGCCAAAAACCCAAACTCTGTATATTTTTTTTTTTTGAAATAGCAAGTCATCATATTAACGACATAAAATTATGAACTGATGATAAGGAATTATATATAATACATATTAAAATGACATCTTACACATATATGCACATAACTCTCACAATTTCAATTACAAAGACTTTACAGAGGTTTTGAAAGCCAAAAACTATGAAACCCATTTTATGAAAACTAAATACGTAAAGTAGAATTTGGGAAGGAGGAGATTACCCTGTAGAATACAATTAGTAGGCTTAGTTTCCTCACTCTCAATTCTCTTCCACACTATCTTAATTCTTCTTGGAAGATTCTCAGACTCTCTCTGAATATTTTTTTAGACTTAGGTAAAAATGAAAAAGAAAAAGAAGACGTCGTATAATGATCAGATAGGGGTATTATGTGATTTGTTAATTTATTTAATTAACCCTTGTTTTATGGCAGTATTTGAGAATGTCGACTGAGAATGTTAACGGTGGAGTAAATGAGACTGTGGAGACACCGGTGCTTACCAACGAGGAGAACGTGCAACAGGCTGGCAATGTTCCTCCTGTGAACAACACCAATGAGCAGATGATGAACGATGTAATGTTTAGAAGTTTTTTACAATTCATGCAAAACCAGACGAGGGAGACTCGTGTTCAAAATACAGGAGGAAATGATAGCAATTCACAGTTTGTCACAGCTAAACAGTTCAAAGAATTGGGACCACCAGAATTTAAGGGAAAGTCGGATCCAATCATGGCGAAAACGTGGGTCAAGCAAATTACCAAGATATTCGATGTCTTGGGATGCACGGAAGAACAGAAGGTTCTATTCGCCACCTTTATGTTCCGTGGCGAGGCAGACTACTGGTGGGAGTCTGTGAAGCGTACCCATCCAGCCGCACTCAGCATGTCTTGGGAGACATTTCAGAAACTGTTCAATGACAAGTACTTTCCTGAAAGTATTCGTCATATGAAGGAGGTAGAGTTTATTAGACTGGAGCAGAATAACATGACGGCCCAATCATGGGTTAACTGCACCAACTCCTCTTAGGGCCTTATTTGGCTAGCTTCAAAAGACTTAATCTTATTTAATTAAATAAAACCTTTATCATATAGTTTAATTAATGTCACACTCCTTTATAAAATAAACTCATATCTTATTTAATTTATTATAAATGAAATATAATAGTTTCTCATAAATTCACATAGTCAATAATTAAATATCTCATTAATAAATAATGTCAATTTATTAAATCTCTAATTTAATAATTAAATTAATTAAAATACCAATATGCTTATTAAATATTTCTTTTAATACAATAAGCTCACATAATTACATACTTTGATAATAAAAATTTTCTACATTAATTTAATAAATGGAACACATATAATTAAATTAATCTACCACAATTGCATCAAATAATTATTTAATCCAATAATTAAATCATCGAAAATATTTATTTAATTCAATAAATATTAAAATTAAATTATAAAATTCTCGTTCGTCACAATAAATAATCCACATCACTAAATTATCCATGCACTACGGGCCAAGGATATTCGTGTAATCACCAATGGTCATGATCATACCAGCAACTGTCCATCAATGCACTACGGACCAATGAAGACTTTTACCACATTATTTGTAACATTACGGGTCATAATTATACCGAATGATCCCTGGTCATAATCATACCAATTAACAGCCATCTATGCACTACGACCAAAGATGACTTTCATCACAATATAAGCATGAGGATGATGACAATGATATAAGAATTTAATTGAAAGAAAGCAAAGGACAATTTTTTTAAATATTTATAATTTAATTTATCCAGAACTCAATAATGTTCAAATTGTCAACATGATACTACTTTGTGGAGTAAAATTCAAGAATAATATTGTATCAAAAATGATTTGAACAGAAGAGAAATCAATTTTTATTATGAATAGTACCCCGGGTGAATAGTACCCGAGTGAATAGTACTTCAAGAATAATACCCGTGAATAGTACCGTAAAAATGAATAGTACTCCAGCATGAAAAGCTTAAAATTTAACATGAATATTCAGAAAAATATCCTTGTAAAATGATACTAGATGAAGCGCAAATTTCAAGGATATTCTACTAATTTTACGGAGTATAGAAGCAATACTTTAACAAATTGAGTGTAGAATTAGGAATACGAAACGAAATAATATTACTTACATACTACAGAGTATGAAAAAAAATATTATTTCATAAGAATACTAGAAAAAAAAATATCCCTTACAAATAAAAAATAAATAACATCCCTTACCTTAGTAGAAGACTGGATACTAAAATAGAGAAGTAGCAGAATACTCTTCTTCTTCCTCTCTATAGCTTCTCTTTCTATAATTTCATTTGTGAGTCTTAGTGAATTGGTGAGAAAGAAAGAAGAAATGAGCTTCTATTTATAGAAAAACATAGTTTCGATAATTGCACGATTAGGGGCTTGAATTATTACAGTATAGTACCATCATCTATACCTCTATTTTTAATTTAGTCCTGCAAGTATTATCAATCTTGCACCACCTCCCCTAATAGTACATACATGTGAACCAATAGTTCCATACATGTGAACTAACAGTAATTTGCATGTGAACCAATAATAATTAATTGTTTATTTATCCAATTAATTGCCCGTTTGGTCAATTTAACATCCAAAAATTAATTATTATCGAAATAAATGTCGATTTTCACTAACACTAATAATCCCAACACAATGAAAATATTTTTATCAACAATTTCATCTTTAATCAACACGAACTTATTCATCATTAATATTATAACTCACAATATTTAACAACCAGATCATTTTAAGGAAAGAGGGGGCTTTCCGATAAGGATTTGATCTCCTTATTGGCGCGCAATTAGGTGACCAAACCCCTTTCCTCAACAGAACTTTCTAGACATCGTCAATAATACAAATAATAATATGAATAACTTTATCGTCTCAATTATTGATTTAATAATATAAAATATTATTTAGATGATACTATGACAATAATTGAATCAATAATATGAGAGATATTATACAGCAATTACTGTAGTAATAATTACGTATAACTGAGTGACTTCTCACGTAAGCATCAATAATCAAAGATACTGTACAATACCGTGTGCTACTATGCAACCACACGTATTACTTTACTTTTACCACCGGGTATTTCAACAGTTTAACGGTAAAACTTTCGTCGTTATTTTTATAAAAAAATATTTCTGTCGTTTTCTAACTCTGACAATACTTCCGTAGTGGGGTCCACCAATGATTGTGTCGTCGTACGAATATTCCTTGTTAAAACGAATATTCCCCGACCAATCGAATATTTTATAAATACTTGCTTACTTTATAAAATTTGTAAATATTACCCGCAACTATAACATTATATCAAATCCACACCATAATATTCAAAAATATATTTCGAAAAAAATTAATCTTTATTCATAAAAGTTGGGGTCTTACAACCTCCCTTTCTTATGAATTTTCGCCTTCAAAATTAGGGTACGTACTTAGTATATCGAAGAGGTAAGGATACCTTGACTTCATTTCAGATTCTAACTCCCAGGTCATTTCCTCAGCATCGTGGTTTCTCCACAAAACTTTGACTTGAGGTAACTTGGATCGTAGAATATGATCCTTATTATCCAATATTTTAATAGGTACCTCTTCATACGCGACATACTTGGCGGTAAAGTGAGTCTACATGCCACAGTTCTTACTCGATCGAGGATTTCAAATAGACCAACAAAATCGAGGGTTGAGATTTCCTCTCTTCGTCGATTCTTACTTCTAGAATAACGCCTTCTTGCACCTTCTTCTTCACATTCATCAGCTCTGAGTCTGTAGCTTGAGCGGCTTTAACTTTATTGATTAAAGTCGATTCTAATCGTATATTCGTTATCTTCACGTAGGTTCTTAGAGTCTTTAACTCTATCTCCATCTTTTATCAGTCATACGAAATGGATATTTGTGTTAACAATATCGCACTCATAAACGCATACGATCTTCCACTCAACGCGTCAGCTACCACGTTCGCTTTTTTAGGATGGTATTGAATGGTATGATCGTAATCTATTAACATCTCGAGCCAACGTCTTCAGCGCATGTTACGTTCGTTTTGGGTGAAGAAATATTTAAGGTTTTTAGAAATGGGTTTTGTACTGGGTTCAATACAAAATTCGATTTCACGCTCTGGGGGTAGGCCAAGAAATACGTCAGAAAATTTATTAATGATAGAAATATTATTCAAAATTGTGACTCTCATCCAAGATTTGGATAGCATGTCACATTGATACTTATCAACTTGCCACCGTTATTCACGGTGTCTCCCTACGAAAAGTCTGGCTTCGATGCATTCCAAGACTTAGAAGTCACCAGCGAAAGGCTCGGGGCTCTTTACTTATGGCTTAATATGACAGTGGTTGACTTTAGTGGTTTAGTTGTTTGAATTCGCATAACAGGTTGGTTAGGAAGGTAACAACCTTACGAAAATAATCAATTTTAGCATGATGAAGAGTTAACCAGTCGATTCCTAAAATCACATCAAAGGCAAGTATTTTCAAAGAGATGAGATCGACAGGTAACGTGAAAGTGTCGATTTGAATCAAACAAGATTTATAAACAGCGGAGGTAACGAAGGTTTCTCATAACAGAGTTTCAATAGATAAGTAAAAGTCTAATTTCTCCAGAGTTAAATTTAAACGTTGAGAGCAAGTAGGAGAAATAAAAGAATGCATACAACCAGTATCGAATAAGGTACAGACTTCGCAAGAGTTTATGATTAACTTACTCGTGATAACTTTGTTAGGGTTCTTCGACAAACACTCTCACTTAAACTATCGGTTTTGACTTGTTTGGGATAACCTTTGGTGTCTCCATCCAAGTTGGACTTGACTTCACTACATGACAAAATCGGGCTAGGTGACCTTCTCTTTCGCAATTGAAACACACTTTGGGTTGCTGCATACAGTATGGACAGATGTGTCCCTCCTGTCTGCATTTGAAACATACGACCGGTGGTCGTTCTTCTTCCTTGGAAACGGGTGTTGTTGCTGCTGTCGATGTCTTTTCATCATTGTTTAATCTTCTCTTCTTAAAATTGTTCCCACTTAGTTCACCTTTCCTATTATCTTGGCCATAATTACCACCGAAGTGGTTACCATTTCATGCCTGATAATTTCCTCCACGATGGTTATCATTTTTTCGATGGTCGTTGCCACCAGTATGATTATTATCGTGTTGTTGGTGATTACCTTTTGATTGAGCTGACTCATTATCGCGCTCCACTAACTGAGCCCTATTCACAACATCTGAATATAAACAAAGTTTGTGAGAAATGAGGTATTGACGTATTTCGGGTTTCAAACCTCTTAGAAACATTCACTCCTTATTATCGACTAAATGGGAAGCAAACCAGGACAACTCGACAAACTTAGCCTCGTAATGTGACACGGTCATATTGTTTTGCTCCAGCTTGATGAATTCCACCTCCTTCATGTGATGAAAACTTTTGGGAAAGTACTTGTCGTTGAACAATTCTTGGAACTTCTCCCAAGACATATTTAATGCGGCAGGTTGAGTACGTTTTATAGATTTCCACCAGTAATCTGCCTCTTCTCGCAACATGAAGGTGGCGAAGGTGGTGCAGTCCGTGATTTCTAAATTCAAACAGTATCCTTTCCATTCTCCTATAAATAGGATGCTTAGTTAGAATTAAAAATCACACCAGAATCAGAGAATTCTTCTTCTATAATCTTGAGCGTATTTCTTTAGATTTTAAGGAAGCTTTAAGCGTAGTAAACAGTTCAAGTTTTCTTCAAGAATATCTCCTCTATACCAGTTGAAATATTGTGACACCCCCAAATCTAGGTACTTCGATTCCACGGGATTTGTTGTTCACTGTACAAATATCATCTATCTATCTACCCAAAAAAAAATACAAACCATGCAATAAATAGAATTAAAATCTTCCCTTAAGGGTTACAACATCTGAATAATAATAATACAATCCCAGGTTAAACTAACCTTAAACATCTGTGCAGAATCATAAACAAATAGGTCTTAAATAATAATATTAACTCAAGTCTTAAACAAATACATCGTCAAATAAAACAACAGATCTTCGTCACTTGCTAACTTTGCCCTTGCCTTTACTAGTGGAAGGTTCATCAGTTCTTTCGTTCTTAATTGCAATGTTATTATTAAGCAAGAGTGAGCACAAATGCCCACAAGTATAAAAATGAAATAACAGTATAATAACATGCGAATAAATCAAAGACATCTGAATAAAAACTCAACTTTTGAATCAAGAGTGAATAACAAGAATCAAAAGAATTCTGAGGGTCATAAGACCTTGAACTATGTCCTAAGTTATCAAGGGTTATACTTGAAACCTTTAACAGTCATAAGACTATGGACCTTCTTCTCGTACTTAGGGGGATCAGCCCTTAGTACCATACTGTGCACAATATCTTAACGCTAACGCATAAGTAAATCCCTTTGCAGGGTTGTTCATCTCAGTTTGACATTCGAGTCCGCACCAAAGGAAGTTTGGTTTGGATAATTCAATAAGGGTTCTGAAATTTAGAACGTTCATCAACTAAGAACTAGTTGAATCAATAAGGTTCACTAGTCTAATAAGGTTCAACAATAACGATATTCAATTTGAATAATAATCTCAAGAAGTATACAATAGAACGATTATTGTATAACTGAATCATGCTTTGAAAAGATAATCAATCTTTAATATAACATTAGAATTTGAATAATAGTAATGATAATTTACTCGAGGTAAATAATAATCTTGAACAGTAATGACAAGTAGGGTTAGAAAACTTGCCTCATGCATAGATTATGTGACACCCCCAAAATTAGGTATACATCACCCATCTTGGGTCGTCAGATACATAGTACAGAATACAAATACAACTGATTAATACAACTGTCGTGTACAATACGACAAAATATAAACTGTGAGTTTGAATACAAATATTATCTTCTAGAGAGTATTCATACTCAAAAGGAGTCCTCATTACATTTATTAACACACCATTACATAGAATAGTGAGGACTACTAACTAATACTATCATTCGGACCATCACTCCGTTCCCCGACTTGCCCCAGCTACGTTCTCATTTCCTGAAGAGAACAGTGAAAGAAAGGGCGAGCTCAACTAGCCCAGTAAGAAATATTATGACTAAGATAATGCAGAATAAATTATCATTAGCCTTCAACAATGTTAAACTGATAAAATATAATAGACATCAAGTTTAACAGTAGCGGAACAAGCAATCCATTAAAAGAGTCAAGTAGAAAATAAACTCTACTATCTTTTATGATTTAAAAAGTTTTTCAACACTGTGATCGCTGGGACTCAGCTTAATAAAATAATCCACATCATCGAATCACCCCTGCACTACAGCCAAGGATATTCGTGTATTCATTAATGGTCATGATCATGCCAACAACTGTCCATCAATGTACTACGGGCCAATGAGGACTTTTACCACATCATTTGTAACATTACGGTCATGATTATACCGAATAATCCCTGGTCATAATCATACCAAGTCCATCTATGCACAACAGGCCACAGATGACTTTCAACATTTTATAAACATGAGGATGATGACAATGATATAAGAATTCAATAAAACAAGTTCAAGAATTAATTTATCCAAGAATTAACAACGTCCAAATTGTCAACATGATACTGCTTTGTGGAGTAAAATTCAAGAATGATCAGGAGAATATTTTCATGAATAGATACTAGATGAAGCGCAAATATCAAGGATATTCCACTAATTTCATGGAGTATAGAAGTCAAAACTTAACCAACTGAGTACAATAAAGAATGGAATAACAAAAGAAATCACCATGCATGCGATAGACCGCACAGACAGGTTATTCCAACAGAATAATAAATAATGGAACCAGGTCCGGCGTAAACGCACAGACAGGATATTCCGACAGAATAATAAATAATGGAACCAGGTCCGGCGTAAACGCACAGACAGGATGTTCCAACAGAATAATAATAAAAACGGAACCAGGTCCGGTGTAAAACACACAGACAGGATGTTCCAACAGAATAATAGAAGAATGTCACCAAGTATAGGGTAGACCGCGTATACTGGTTATTCCAACAGAATAATAACGAATGGAATAACAGAAGTTCTCTTCATGAATATAAAAGAAATAATATTCCCTACCTTAAAAGAACTGGATATTAGAAAAGTGATGTAGCAGAATACTTTTATTCTCTCTCTCTTATTCTCTCTATACTTTCTCTCTCTATAGCTTGAATGAATTCGTGAAAAATAATGAAGCCCTAGGCCTCTATTTATAGAAAAACTGAGGGTGGCTCTTGGTCTTAACGAAGGGTCAAATGACTCTTGGTCTTAACGAAGGGTCAAATGACTCTTGGTAATATTGAAGGGACAACTACTATTGACGAAAGTAATTACTATTGACCAAGGTAAATACTATTGACGAAGGTAATTACTATTGACCAAGGTAAATACTATTGACGAGGGTAATTACTATTGACGACGGTAATTACTATTGACGACGGTAATTACTATTGACGAAGAGACTCTTAGATGATGACATATGGCCCCCCATAAAATAACCAAACTTACTACAACGTCTCAATAATATAACATATTATACAGATGATATTATGACAATAATTTAAGAGATATGATGCAGCAATTACTGTAGTAATAATTGAGTATAGCTGAGTGACTTCTCACGTAAGCATCAATAATCAATACCGTGTGCTACTATGCAACCACGTGTATTACTGTACTTTTACTACCGAGTAGTTCAACAGTTTTAACGATTTTAACGGTAACACCTCAGCTGTTATTTTTATAGAAAGATAATTCTGTCGTTTTTTCAATCCGATAATAATTCTGTTGTGGGGTCCACCAATGATTGTGCCGTCGTACGAATATTTCCCGACAAAAAGAATATTCCCCGACCAAACGAATATTTTATAACAATTTACTTACTTTGCAAAATTTATAAATATTACCCACAACTATAACATTATATCAAATTAACTCCATAATATTCAAAAATAATATTTATAGAAAATTCATCTTTATTTATAAAAGTTGGGGGTCTTACAGATTATGCTTTAACTAATCACGTTCTTTGAATTAAATCCTACATACCATTCACATTCACAATACCAGTTAATTATAACTTAATTAATCATCATAAACTCATTCTCTTTGTCTACTTTGATTATTGACTATACTTAATCAATTTACCACTTTGTCACATAATTTGCACTTCATGAATTATCAAGCTAATTATGTATTCAATAATTCAATTCACATGTAATTATGTTATTTACATGTTAAACAACTATTTTATCATTTCATTATATTTCTAACATGTTTACATGTTCATTACATTAAGTTACTAACACATTGCTAGACTTAACATTTAAAAAAAATTACATTTCTGGACATTCTAGAGAGTGGCGCTGCGGCGCCATTGTTATACTTGATCTTCGCGCTGTGGCGCCGTGGCGCTACAGCCGGACACATGGCGCTGCGGCGCTGTGGCGCTACGGCTGGAATCTTGGCGCTGCGGCGCCGATGTTTAGGCGTGAGATTGGCGCCACGGCGCGGCGAGTCAGAAACTGTTCTGCAATTCGTGAAAATTGCAGAACACAGCCAAAAACTCCAATTTAATTTATTACTACACGAATTTAGACATACCCACATGTTATAATTCATGTATAATCATAATACAACATCTATAAAGTGATTTTAACCCATTAAAACATATAATCACAGAATTAAAACATAAAATTTTCCTCTGTTCTTGAAGTTTTTAACATAAATTCCTAAAATTCAACGTCACAGATTCGTTATAAAGCCAAATTCGTTCATTTAAAGTTTGGTCTCTTCGTATTAACATGCACAATAATATACGAGTGCAAAATCTACGAAAAAATTTATGTTTGACATACTAAAATCACGTATAAGGCCATAAGGCCAAAAACCCAAACTCTGTATATTTTTGAAATAGCAAGTCATCAGATTACGAAACTTAGGATATGGAATCATGCAATATATATATATAAATAACATGTTATGCTACTCGTATTATTACATATATCCTTATAACAACACCAATTTCCAATTCACAGAGATTAACAGAAGTTTTGAAAGCCATTTTATAAAACTTGAATACGTGAAATAGAAATTTAGGAAGGAGAGATTACCCGGAGAATAAAGTATATATATGTATACTTAGATTCTTTCTTCAATCACTGAGTTCTCATAAATCCTCTGAACTCTCTCTTTTCCCTCTCTGTTATATGCCAGACTTAGCCAGATAATGAAAAGGAAGAAGGAGAATACGTATATTAATCAAGCAATTGACGCGCACTATGGTCAGTTACCCATCATGGGTTAACTGCCCATAACTCCTATTAAGGCTCCGTTTGGTTAGTTAGAATAGATTTCAAAAAAATCATTTAATTTAATAAAGTTTTATCATATAGTTTAATTCTTGTCACACCCAATTCAAATATCTTATTTAAATTAATTAAATAACATATAATAATCTCTCATAAATTCACATAATCATATAATTAATTTTTTTTCATTAATTAATAATGTCAAATTATTAACTCTCTAATTAATAATTATATTAATTAAGTAACATGGCTTATTAAATATTACTTTTAATACAATAAGCTCACATAATCACATACTTCAAATAATAAAATTCTCCATATTAATTTAATAAATATAACACATATAATTAAATTAATCTACCATAACTGCATCAATTAATTATTTAATCCAATAATTAAATCATCGAAAAATATTTATTTAATTCAATAAATATTAAAATTACATTACAAAATCTCGTTCGTCACATCTTTTCCCCCTTAAAAGGATTCTGTCCCCAGAATCACGACTCAATAAATTTTGACCCGTTACATTCTCCCCCCTTACAAAGATTCTGTCCCCAGAATCGCTTACAAATAATTAAGTAAATAAATGAGGGTAATTCTTCATCATATTCTCTTTCAGTTCCCACGTAGCTTCTTCAGCGTTGTGGTTTCTCCAAATTACCTTAACTGAAGGTATAACTTTATTTCTCAGAACTTGTTCCTTTCGGTCAATAATTTGGACAGGAATTTCTTCGTAAGATAAGTCTTTCTCAAAATGTAGGAGTTCATATTCAATTACATGCTTGTAATCAGGCTTGTAGGATCGCAACACAGAAACATGGAAGACGTTATGGATATTCTCGAGTGCTGGAGGTAAGGCTACCTCATACGCAACTTCTCCGATTCTTCTCAGTACTTCAAAGGGTCCAATGAATCTTGGGCTCAATTTCTCTTTCTTTCCGAACCTGAACTTCCCTTTCTAGGGAGAGACCTTCAAGAAAACATAACTATCTGATTCAAACTCGATAGTTTTACTATGTGGATCAGCGAATTTCTTCTGTCGGTCTTGAGCCGCTACCAGTCGTGCTCGAATTACTTTTACTATTTCTGCTGTCTGCTGTACCAATTCTGGCCCTAGCAATTGTCTTTCACCAACTTCATCCCAGTAAAGTGGAGTTCTACACTTTCTGCCGTATAAAGCTTCATAAGGCGGCATGCCAATACTAGCGTGGTAACTGTTGTTGTAGCTGAACTCTACTAATGGTAGGTGATCATCCCAATTTCCTTTAAAGTCCATCACATAGGCTCTTTGCATATCTTCTAATGTCTGAATAGTTCTCTCACTCTGTCCGTCTGTTTGAGGGTGGTAAGTTGTAGTCATTCGTAATTGCGTACCCATGCATTCCTGAAGATGTTTCTAGAAATTTCATGTGAAGCGCGGATCCCTATCTGAAAAAATTGATACCGGAACTCCGTGCCTCGAAACATTCTCTTTTACGTATTGCCTGGCCAACTGATCTAAGTTGAATCTTATTTTGATCGGAAGGAAGTGTGCAGATTTCGTCAGTCGGTCAACGATAACCCATACTGCGTCGTAGCCTTTCTGAGTCGTCGGAAGGCTAACCACGAAGTCCATTGTAATATGTTCCCATTTCCACTCTGGGATCTCTAACGGTTGTAGCAATCCACTCGGTCTCTGATGTTCCGCTTTCACTTTCTGACAGGTCAGACACTTGGCAACACATTCTGTAACATCACGCTTCAAATTCGACAACCAAAAATATTATCGAAGATCTTGGTACATTTTGGTACTACCAGGGTGAATCGAATATCGTGAACTATGAGCCTCGCTTAAAATATCTTCCTTAATCTCTTATACTGGCGGTACCTAAATTCTACTCTCAAATCTCAGTATTCCTTCCTTATCCATCTTAAATCTCGGTTCTGTCCCTTCGGATATCTTCTTTGCCACCTTTTTGCATTCATCATCCTGAAGCTAAGCCTCCTTCACTTTATCTAGTAAAGTTGTACCAGATTGCATCTGAAATAGCTTCTCATCAATCTTCATTGGATACTTCACTTCCAACTCCAGTTTCTCCATTTCTGTGATTAGCTCCTCCTGAGCAGTCAACATCATCAATTTCTCACGACCCTTTCTACTTAAGGCGTCGGCAACTACATTCGCTTTACCCGGATGGTATAAAATCTCACAGTCGTAATCCTTAATTAATTCTAACCATCTTCTTTGATGCATATTTAAATCCTTCTGTGTGAAAATATATTTCAGACTCTTGTGGTCCGTATATATCTCACACTTCTCCCCGTAGAGATAGTGCCTCCAAATTTTTAAAGCAAAAACAACTGCAGCTAACTCCAAATCATGGGTCGGGTATCCCTTCTCGTAATCCTTCAACTGTCGTGATGCATACGCGATGACTTTACCGTTTTGTATTAGCACACAGCCAAGTCCTTTATGCGACGCATCACTAAAAACAACAAAATTGCATGTATCATCCGGAAGAGATAACACAGGTGCCGTACTCAACCTCTTCTTTAATTCTTGAAAGCTCTCCTCACACTTCTCCGTCCAAACAAATTTCACATCTTTTCGAGTTAAATTCGTTAACGGAGTTGCGATCTTGGAAAAATCTTGAATGAATCTTCTGTAATATCCCGTCAATCCAAGAAAACTTCTTACTTCTGACGACGTTCTCGGCTGATCCTAGTTAATCACGACTTCTACTTTGGATGGATCTACCGAAATTTCGTTTTTATCGATCACGTGACCAAGAAATTGTACTCGCTTGATCCAGAATTCGCATTTCAAAAATTTAGCGTACAACTTCTCCCTTCTCAATACTTCCAACGTTAACCTCAAATGTTCTTCGTGTTCTTCTTTGGTTTTGGAATATATCAGAATGTCGTCTATAAATACCACCACGAATTTGTCCAAAAACGGCTTGAACACACCATTCATTAGTCCCATAAATGTTGCAGGAGCATTCGTTAGACCAAACGACATTACTAAAAATTCGTAGTGACCGTATCACGTTCTGAACGCTGTCTTTGGTACATCCTCTGGCCTCACCTTCAGTTGGTGATAACCACTCCTCAAGTTTATCTTGGAAAAGTATCTTGCTCCCTTTAATTGATCAAACAGATCATCGATTCTTGGTAATGGATATCTATTCTTAATCGTGACCTTGTTCAGTTCTCTGTAGTCAATGCAGAGCCGCATCGATCCGTCCTTCTTTTTCATAAACAACACCGGCGCTCCACACGGTGATACGCTCGGTTGAATATACTCTTTGTCCAGCAATTCTTGTAGTTGGACCATCAGTTCTTTCATCTCTACTGGTGCTATTTGGTATGGTGCCTTCGATATTGGAGCGGTTCCGGGCGCCAAATCGATCACGAAATCTACCTCTCTATCTAGTGGAAGTCCTGGCAAATCGTCTGGAAATACATCGACGAAGTCCCTCACAATCGGTATCTCTTCTATCTTCGGATTCTCTTTTTGACTATCGACTATGTAAGCTAGATATCCTACACAGCCTTGTCTTAACAACCTCCTGGCCTGCATCATCGTCAGACAACTCACTTGTCTAGGTGACTTGCTACCATAAAACACAACCTTTGACGGAGTCATAAGGTTAATACGTTTCTTCTGGCAATCAATTACCGCCCCACAATTGGATAACCAATCCATACCCAAAATAACGTCAAATTCCCCAAGCCGAATAGGGATAAGATCTACGTTCATGATATTAACCTTAATATTCACCCTACAGTTCTTAAACACGTACTTAATAGGAATTATCTCACTATTCGCAATTTCTATATTCATGGGATATTTCAACTCATCCATAAGCAAATCTAAACTATTAGCAAAGTCTTCGGATATAAAGGAACAAGTAGCACCCGAATCAAATAAAACATAAGCATTAATTTCATTGATCGGAATGATACCTGACACCACATCATGAGACTGGATTGCGTCCTGCACTGTCATATTGAAAGTTCTGGCGGTCGGTCGGTTTGTTGCAGGTGGTCCGGTAATGGTTAAGGTGTTTCCACTGCTATTTCCATGATTACCTCCTTGCACTGCTCCTCCTGATCCCTTCTTGGGGCTGTCTCTTACTAGATGATCCTTAGAACCACAGTTAAAACAAGCACCCTTCTTTGGGTTTGGACAGTTTGGTGCTATGTGGCCTTCCTGACCACAATTGTAGCACACTCGCTTCCCTTTCATGCAAACTCCTAGATGAGCTTTTCCGCAGTTTGAGCACGCTTCAATTTTCTTCTTTTGCCCTCCTTGTTGACTTCCAGCTGACGAGTTATCCGTCCACTTCCTCTTCTGATTATGACTATCCCCAGTGTTACTCCCACCAGTCTTGTTATTTCCTTCACCTTCACTCTTCTTCTTCTTCTGCTATTGATTGTACTTGGTCACCGCATCGCTCCCACCTTCAGCGAGGATGGCCTTTTCCAGTACTCCGGCAAATGTGTTTATCTGAAACATTGACACCTTACTGTAAACCCAAGGCTTTAGTCCTTGTTCAAATCTTCTGGCCTTTCTTTCGTCAGTGTGTACTTGGTACGGGGCAAACCTTGCCAACTCATCGAATTTAGCCGCGTAATCAGGTACGCTCATGTTTCCCTGCTTCAGTTCCAGAAATTGAATTTCCATCTGATTCTGTTAACTAGTTGGGAAGTACATTTCGAAAAACATTTCTTTAAATCTCTCCCACGTAATTACACCTTCACCTCCTCGCACTTTGTTTGCTTGCCACCAGTAGCTAGCCTCAGACTTCAGCATAAACGTTGCGAAAGCGGTCTTCTGGTCTTCTCTAACCCTAGCAACGTCGAAGACTTTCTCCATTTTCATGACCCCCGTTTGAGCCTCGATTGGGTTCCTGGAACCTTTGAACTCTGGCGGTCCCACCGCCTTGAAGTCTTTAAACGTTGTGTTTGGTGTAGCTTGAGGTTGATTGTTCATTGCTCCCGTCAGTAAGTTCACCAACTGCTGAACAAGATTAGCGTTGGCATTATTGTTATTATTGGTTGACTCTTCCTGAGCCGGTTGACGTTGTTGTCTTCTCCTTGGCGGCATATTTCTGATAAAATAAACGCTTATTAGAACTTTATTTATTTCTCTAAATAGTTAAGGCATTACTCAACAATTTAACACATCATCTCAACAACTTAATATATTTAATTCAACTCAAAGTTTTAACATCAAACTATAGCATAACTGCTATTTATATCAACTATCCTGGAATAAAGAATCCACAGGATTTAAAATATTAACATATTCCTTCGTTCATAAACACATCGGAATTTACATATAAAAACTAATTAAGTATTTCACATAATTAAACGGATTCTAATCCTGTCTATCAAGGTGCTGAATATCCTTGCCACGCTCCTCATCCATGATACGAGACATCGTCCTGTGATCCAGCATATACGACGGAAGTCCTTCGAACTGGATGGGGTATCTCAAAACTCGTTCCCGAGCCTCATCCATTGCATGATTAAGTGTGGAGTATGTCTCTTCAAGCTTTGCCTTCTTTGCACGACTATCATTTTCTGCACGATCAGCTCGACGTGATTCTCTTACCCATCCTTCCTCTGCTATTTTCAGTCTTCCGAAGGTTTCTTTCAGTTCCTTTTTCAGCTTCTCTATCTCCTCGGTCTTATCTTCGGTTTGACCCTTCTCATGGACCAAATCCCATTCTACATTTCCCAATCGTGAGTGAAGAGTCGAAATCTCCCTCTCCTTCTCCTCTAAATTAGACTGCTGAACAGTCGCTCGCTCAGTCAATTCCTGAACCTCGTCTTGTAATTCCACGTTACGGTCGTATAACGTTTCATACATCTCCGCATCAACGGTGTACCGTCGTAACTCCTCTTCTTCCTCTTCCTCATCAAACTCCTCCTCAGGATCCTCCTCAGGATCAGTCTCGGGCTCATGCTCCTGACCAACAACGGTGATCAATGGAGATGACTCCCTCTGAACTAACTGTTCCCTAACAACATGTATTTCTCGGGGCTCCTCCTCTGTAGGTACTATAGGTAATCGGGGTTCTTCCTCCCCAGCTTGACTAGCTTCTCCAACATTCATCATCCTGACAACAAAATTTTAAGTTTTAGTTACTAAGTCGTACTAACGAGCACATAAATTAACACACAAACACATAATGTATTTTATTATCTTTAATGAATTACCAAAAATTCATTTCTTAAAACTCGATAAGAGTTTTCCTTTACTATCTTCTTTCTATAAGGCTACTACCTAAGGTTGTTCCCCCACTTAAGGTTCATAACCTACGGCTTTAATACCAACCTGTGACACCCCCAAATCCAGGTACTTCGATTCCACGAGATTTGGTGTTCACTATACAAATATCATCTATCTATCTACCCAAAAAAAATGCAAACCATGCAATAGATAGAATTAAAATCTACCCTTAAGGGTTACAACATCTGAATAATAATAATACAATCCCAGGTTAAACTAACCTTAAACATCTGTGCGGAATCATAAACAAATAAGTCTTAAACAATAACATTAACTCAAGTCTTAAACAAATACATCGTCAAATAAAACAACAGATCTTCGTCACTTGCTAACTTTGCCCTTGCCTTTACTAGTGGAAGGTTCATCAGTTCTTTCGTTCTTAACTGTAATGTTATTATTAAGCAAGAGTGAGCATAAATGCCCACAAGTATAAAAATAAAATAACAGTATAATAACATGCGAATAAATCAAAGACATATGAATAAAAACTCAACTTTTGAATCAAGAGTGAATAACAAGAATCAAAAGAATTCTGAGGGTCATAAGACCTTGAACTATGTCCTAAGTTATCAAGGGTTATACTTGAAACCTTTAACAGTCATAAGACTATGGATCTTCTTCTCGTACTTAGGGGGATCAGCCCTTAGTATCATACTGTGCACAATATCTTAACGCTAACGCATAAGTAAATCCTTTTGCAGGGTTGTTCATCTCAGTTTGACATTCGAGTCCGCACCAAAGGAAGTTTGGTTTGGATAATTCAATAAGGGTTCTGAAATTTAGAACGTTCATCAACTAAGGACTAGTTGAATCAATAAGGTTCACTAGTCTAATAAGGTTCAACAATAACGATATTCAATTTGAATAATAATCTCAAGAAGTATACAATAGAACGATTATTGTATAACTGAATCATGCTTTGAAAAGATAATCAATCTTTAATATAACATTTGAATTTGAATAATAGTAATGATAATTTACTCGAGGTAAATAATAATCTTGAACAGTAATGATAAGTAGGGTTAGGAAACTTGCCTCGTGCGTAGATTATACTTTAACTAATCACGTTCTTTGAATTAAATCCTACATACCATTCACATTCACAATACCAGTTAATTATAACTTAACTAATCATCAGAAACTCATTCTCTTTGTCGACTTTGATTATTGACTATACTTAATCAATTTACCACTTTGTCACATAATTTGCACTTCATGAATTATCAAGCTAATTATGTATTCAATAATTCAATTCACATGTAATTATGTTATTTACATGTTAAACAACTATTTTATCATTTCATTATATTTCTAACATGTTTACATGTTCATTATATTAAGTTACTAACACATTACTAGACTTAACATTTAAAAAAATTACATTTATGGACATTCTGGAGAGTGGCGCTGCGGCGCCACTGTTATACTTGATCTTCGCGCTGCGGCGCCGTGACGCTGCAGCCGGACACATGGCACTGCGGCGCTGCGGCTGGAATCTTGGCGCGGTGGCGCTGCGGCGCGGTGGCGTTGCGGCGCGGTGGCGCTGCGGCGCGGATGTTTAGGCGTGAGACTGGCGCCGCGGCGCGGCGAGGCTAGTCAGAAACTGTTCTGCAATTTGCGAAAATTACAGAGCACAGCTAAAAACTACAATTTAATTTATTACTACACGAATTTAGACATACCCACATGTTATAATCCATGTATAATCATAATACAATATCTATAAAGTGATTTTAACCCATTAAAACATATAATCACAGAATTAAAACATAAAATTTTCCTCTGTTCTTGATGTTCTTGAAGTTTTTAACATAAATTCCTAAAATTCAACGCCACGGATTCGTTATAAAGCCAAATCCGTTCATTTAAATTTTGGTCTCTTCGTATTAATATGCACAATAATATACGAGTGTAAAATCTACGAAAACATTTATGTTTGACATACTGAAATCACGTATAAGGCCATAAGGCCAAAAACCCAAACTCTGTATATTTTTGAAATAGCAAGTCATCAGATTACGAAACTTAGGATATGGAATCATGCAATATATATATAAATAACATGTTATGCTACTCGTATTATTACATATATCCTTATAACAACACCAATTCCCAATTCACAGAGATTAACAGAAGTTTTGAAAGCCATTTTATAAAACTTTGAATACGTGAAATAGAAATTTAGGAAGGAGAGATTACCGTGAGAATAAAGTATATATATGTATACTTAGATTCTTTCTTCAATCACTGAGTTCTCACAAATCCTCTGAACTCTCTCTTTTCCCTCTCTATTATATGCCAGACTTAGCCAGATAATGAAAAGGAAGAAGGAGAATACGTATATTAATCAAGCAATTGACGCGCACTATGGTCAGTTACCCAGCATGGGTTAACTGCCCATAACTCCTATTAAGGCTCCGTTTGGTTAGTTAGAATAGATTTCAAAAAATCATTTAATTTAATAAAGCTTTATCATATAGTTTAATTCTTGTCACACCCAATTCAAATATCTTATTTAAATTAATTAAATAACATATAATAATCTCTCATAAATTCACATAATCATATTATTAATTTTTTTTCATTAATTAATAATGTTAAATTATTAACTCTCTAATTAATAATTATATTAATTAAGTAACATGACTTATTAAATATTACTTTTAATACAATAAGCTCACATAATCACATACTTCGAATAATAAAATTTTCCATATTAATTTAATAAATATAACACATATAATTAAATTAATCTACCATAACTGCATCAATTAATTATTTAATCTAATAATTAAATCATCGAAAAATATTTATTTAATTCAATAAATATTAAAATTAAATTACAAAATCTCGTTCGTCACAAATACTCTTCTTTTCAAGGTAAGGGATATTATTTTTGTTTAGTATTCATAAGGAATAATATTTTTTTTTATACTCTGTAGTATGTGAGTATCATTATTTCGTCTCGTATTCTTGATTATACCCTCATTTTGTTAAAGTTTTGGCTTCTATACTCCATGAAATTAGTAGAATGTCCTTGATATTTACGTTTCATCCAGTATCTTTTCATAAAAATATTATTCTGAGCATTCTTGATAAGTTTTAACTTTTTCATGTCGGAGTACTATTCATGGGATTACTTTGTAAAGGCTTCTCCGCCTGTTGAAGGAGTTTTTTTATTACTGATAGTAATAGGATCTCAAGTTTCAAGTAGGGACTTGAGACTGGACGTAGCAACATACCAAGGGGTGTATGTTATGAACCAAATAAATCTCTGTGCATTGTGTGATTGAATTTTTGTTATCTTGCAAGCTAATTTCTAAAACTATAAATTAATTATTAAAAATTTAAAAAGGCCTAATATAATTTATTTTTAACCTGTAATAATCTATTTAACCCCCCCCCTTCTAGATTATTATTGGACTTTCATTGTCCATAATGCGAATAATAATATGAATAATTGTGTTATCTCAATTATTAGTTTAATAATATAAAATATTGTGCAGCTGATACTGTGACAATAATTAAATCAATAATATAAGATACTATTCAGCAACTACTATTGCAATTATTGAATGAGACTGAGTGACTTCCTACGTAAGCATCAATAATTAGATATACTGTATAATATCGTGTGCTACTGTGCAACAACGCGTATTACTATACTTTTATCATCGGGTATTTCAACAGTTTAACGATAAAAGTTTTGTTGTTATTTTTAATAAAAGGTTATTTCTGTCGATTTCTATATCTGACAGTTATTCCGTTATGTGGTCTACCAATGATTGCACCGTCGTACGAATATTCTCCGACAAAAGGAATATTCTCCGACTAAACGAATATTTTATGACCACTTGCTTACTTTACAAAATTTTCACATATCACCCTTAACTTTAACCTTTTATCAATTTAACCATTTACTAAATAGAATAATAATTATAAGAAAATTGAATACTTTTATTTCATAAAATTTGGGGTCTTACAATCTCTCCTCTTTATAAAATTTCATCCCCGAAATTTACGTACCTGGTAGTTCGAAAAGGTGAAAATACCTTGCTTTCATTTCAGATTCTATATTCCTGGTCATTTCCACTGTATCATGATTTCTCCATTGCTTATCTCTTGGATTTCAGATATCGTTTCAGAATACAACTTTAAAACAAAGGTAAATTGACATATAATAATTTGTCAATTTATGAAGTTAGAAAATTCAGCTTATGTAGGACACAAACTAGCGAAGGATATTACTCGTCTCTCCCCTCCTAGTTCTAGTCTTAGATCTCTGTCAGAGACCATATCCCTAAGCTCTGATACCAAATGTGACGCCCCCAAAATAGGTCCGCACAACCCATTCTAAGTCACCAAATATATGGTACAAAAATTAAATACAAATTTCATTTATACAACTATTAAACTGTCATGCAAAATACGACAACACATAAGTTGTGAGTTTCAATACAATTAACAGTACTCACACTCCAAACTAATGATACTCTACATAAAGGTACAGTCGATAACTATTTTAGGAATTAAAATATTTGAAAAATGCTCAAGGAATCCTTCATACATGGGAGACCATGCATCTAAGTTATAATAGATATCATAGGACTTGAGCATTAACATTGGTTGGCCCAATAGACCCCAAAGAAAAATGAGAAGATTACTATCTTGTTCATTCCAATGGTGTGTACTTTCTTGCCATATAATTATCTTCATTGTCTCAAACTGAGAATTATATCCCAACCATACTCCAAGATTATATAGATAATGCTCGTAGATATAGTCAGCAAGTGGATGTGCACAACCATATCTTATGATAACACGAGTTTGTATGAGGTCAGACATCATGTATGATAGTGGAAACACACCCTTTAAGCTCTTAGTACAATTCTGTCCTCCTCATTCTAATAGGGTGCATTTTTTACGCTTTCACAGTCGGGTTCTCCTCACCCTATTGTTGTTCGCCAAAATCAATTATTAAGTGACGTATAAAATATGCGACACACATCTTAAGTCCTCAATACAATTATATATTGTCATGTTGTCTTATAATGTATTGAGAAACTTCCACAGTCACAAACCATCACTTTACTCCCCTGTTATCCCCGCTCGACCCAGCTACACTCTTATTACCTGAAAGAAATTATGAAGCAAAAGGGTGATCACAAATAGCCCATTAAAGAATATTATAACTAAGATAATGTAGAACAAATGATTCTTATTCCTCAACAGGGAAAAATCTGATAGAATACAATAGACAACAAGTTTTAGATCAATAACTGCAGCGGAAATAACAATCCATTAGAAGAGTCAAGTAGAACATAATGTCTACTATCTCCTCCAACTTAAAATTTCAACACTAATATTTCATCCATGTAATGCCCATCAATAGTTCTTTGTTGTACCCAAGATAAATAGAACTTTTATCACCTGTCTTCACCTGAACCACCAAAGATTATAGTTAAAATTTACAATTCATATTTATAATAATGTAAATCAACAGTTTGTCCTTGCCACAAAAGGCTAAAGACACTCAATAATCATATTGTCATTTCAAATCAACGAATTATCCATGCACTACGGGCCAAGGATATTCGTTAGTATCACCAGTGGTCATGATCATGCCAATCAATTGTCTATCTTTGCACTACGAGCCAAAGATATTCAATGGCCATGATCATACCAATCAATTGTTTATATTTGCACCACGGACCAAAGATGTTCAATTGTAAAACCAATAATCAACAGTCCATCTTTGCACTACAGGCCTAAGAGGACTTTCACCACATCATTTGTCTGTAACATTACAGGTCATGATTATACCAATACAAAATTCCTGGTCATAATCATACCAATCAACAGTCCATCTATACACTACGGGCCAAAGATGACTTTTAGCTCATCATTTGTCTGTAACATTACAGGTCATGATTAGCAGTAGTAGTAGAGGGGAGAGGGATTAAGGATTACATACAGCCAAATAGTTAGTTGAGTTAGTATAAAGTCAGATTTCCTCAAGATCTAGAGGAGAGAAATGAGACAAATCAGGAATATTTCCCTCAGGATCAGTTGGTGGGGGACCAAAAATAGGATCAGCCGGAACTGGGAAGTCAATTATGGTACTGACGTTGAAAGGATCCATCAACAAGTTGTTGTGCTCCAAGAGTAAGAAAACCACAGATTTAATTGTGTGCAAAGAAAACTGGACATCTTCTAATTTTTCCAACATGAGAGACTGATTTTGCAGCAAAAGTTGATTCATACTATTTAAGGAATCGATTTTTGTAGCCATGTTGATGTTGGCTTCAAGAGGTTCATGATCAAGTGGTTTAAAGATGATGAGAGGCTGTGGTGGCAAATTAAGATGAGACACGATGTTGCTGGTAGGGACTAATTAAGACTGAAGAGTGGACAAAGGAAGATTCAAATAGTGAAAGATATGTGTAAGAAGGAGGCCAAAACCAAGGCAATTGTTTTGAAAACAGTATTCAAATGAAGACAATAAGAAGTAGGCTAGATTATAGGGCATGCATTCATTTAACAGACTTTTGATGAGTTCCAAATCAAAAGGTAACATCTTTTTATCATCCCGAACAGGCATAAAATTGTTTCTTAAGATTTTGCCTAGAAATTGACATTCAGCAGTTAAAAACTCCAGACCAACTTTGTATGGATAGTCAAATAACAGAGCTGGTACCATTTGATCAGTTACCACAGACAAATTAAACTTGAATAGCATGCATTCTTCGACAGATATGCCAAATGGATGTAGATATAAATTAATTCGAGGTAATTCAAGAGTAGATGGATGCAACTGAAGAGCATGAACAAGAAACAATTCATCTATGATGTAAGTCTGTCCTTGAATACAAGTAGTAATGGTCTTTAATAAACCAGAGGAGTCATGTGAAAACTCCATATGAGCATAAAATTCGGCCACAAGACTGGGAAAAATAGACTTGTCATAGAATGAAATCAAACATTCCCACCCAACATTTTTGAAAATATCAAACAGTTTTGGAAAGCTGTGAAATGTGATTACATTTCCTGGACATAGGTTGTGTCTCATAGACCGATATTTTTAATGGGCAGAGGGAGTAGTAAGATGAGGTACAGCATTTGAAAATTGAAGTTTAGAATTTAGTGGTAGAACTTTTCTTTTGGAAGAAAATAGACTAGACATGATAAGTATTGATGCAGGAAGGATAGGGGAAAGGATCAAACTAAGAAGAGGTTGTAGAAGTGAATGCATACTTTTGAAATGACTGATATATATATAAAGGGAAAAGAAAGATGATATGCGGCAGGTAATATACACTCCAAGTAATCAAGTAAAAGCAGCAATTAATAAGTTGATGTAGGAACAAGTAATAAGATTATACAGTAATAAGGGGCAGGAAATATTTAAGTTAAATAGTAGGGTAAACACTGTTTAAAAGTTGTCATTTAAGAAGGAACAGTGATCAGTAAAAAATTTCCACATGTCATTTAAAGAACACCGAGAATAAAGACTTTCAGTCAAACGTAAGAATGATTACTAAAGCCAGAAATTTTTTATAAAACACGACAAGAAATTATTATTTCAGATACCAATTTTTCAAAGAAGCAGGTAAAATGCAAGATTTCAACATTAATAGCAAATCTTAGATAGAGATATCATATAGCAGTTAATGCAATGAACAACCCGGTGAATATCAGTATTCACCCATTATATAAGACACAGAAATTAATCCAATGGACATCAGTATCCACACAACTAAGAATATATAGAGAGATAGAGAGGTTATACCTGAGCTGGTATCAATAATATATCAGTTTCAGTATGCTAAGCTCTTCGTCAGACACATTTCTTAGTGAAAGCAGCAGCGAGCCCAACAAAGATGCAGAGACATATAGATAGGTATTTATATATATATATATATATATATATATATATATATATATATATATATATATATAAACACATTTTATTATGACTGAATAAATAAAGATTAGCAAAAATTTTGAAGAACATAAAGATTGGTAATTGGTTTTAATAAAAAAATTTAGAAAAAAAAATTTTGTTAAAAAAATTTTGTTTAAAATAAAATGAGGTCATTGTTAAAAGATGAACGAAAATGGTTTTTGTTTTTGTTTTTTAAAAATTGGGTTTGTTATTTTTTTAAAAAAAATGTACAGAATAAGAAAAAATTTAACAGATCTTTTCAGAGCTTACCGTGATTTTGATAAGGGAGACGGATTGACTTGCATCAGAAAAACAAGGTAGCACTTGATGTTTAGAAATTTAAAATTGTGGAAAGTTTTAATATCAGAAGAGTTGCAGAGAGATTAAATGACAAAAGAGTTAAAAACATAACTCAGTTATGAGTTTGAGTGGAAACCAAAAGTTTTTTTACACGATTTAGGCTATAAAACAGAATGTATTTTGTGTAGATCTATCAATTTCGTAATAGAAAAATGTTTAGAAACCAAAAAAAATGAAACGAATTTTAATATACGGTTAAAAAAAATTGATCATCAGAGGTTTCACATATCAGAAACCAAAAGTATATATAAGTAGATTTTGAAAGAAAAAAATTTTGAAAATTTGAAAATTAATACAGAGACGATAAGACCCTAAAGAATAGTTAATCATTAGAGAGAAAAAATAGATTTTGAAAACTTAAAATGGAGACGATTTTGAGTATTTTATCAAAACTTAAGATCCTTAACAGAAGAACATATGAAAAAAAATTGAGCAAGTATTCTTAGATCTGGACAGAAAACCCTAAGAATCTTGAGACTTAAAAATTTTAGGAAGAAATTATGATTAGGAAGAAGAGGGGATCGATAAAGGAGAAAGAATGATGTCGAAGAGAGATTGGAGACGATAGAAGGTAAGCCGGAGAAGACGAACTGAGAGGCGAGAGAGAAAGAGAGAATCGGATGAGAGAAGATAGAGAGGGAGAGAGAGACGAAGAAGGAACGCGTGAAAGAAGAGAGAGAAAGAACATATTCAAATGAAATTAAAAATTACAAAAATTATATATATATTTTGGCTTACCGGGTAATCCAACGATGGAGAGGTTTGCGCAGATCAAGATCAACGACTATAAATGAATCTGAGATGTGTTTCTTTTTAGAACAGGATCCAATGGCTGAGATCAATGTTTAGTGTTGATCCAACGATTCTGATTCATAATCTGTGTGCTTCATGATGGTGGAGTCTAATTGGTTTGATGAGAGAGACGTGGATTGATCAATTTTGGCCCTTGGATTTGCATGATCTTAAAGGTGCAGATTTAATCCTATATATATATATATATATATATATATATATATTACCTTAATAATATAAACATTTTCATTTAAATATTGTTAAAATAATATGTATATTTACAAAAAAAAATATTAACTTTGAAAGAAATTTGCCAAAACTTAATTAAAAATAATTAAGTGGAAGATAAATTAGAATAAAAATTCAGAAGAAATATCTAGCATTCCTAGCTCAATTCTTAATTTGTAGAATCTTTCCGAAATTAGTGGTTTAGTAAATATATTGGCTATATTTAATTCAGTATCAATGTGTTCTAGCTTAATACTTCAGTTATTAACATGATCACGTAAAAAATGATGCCTAATGTCTATATATTTTGATCTAGCATGCAAGATAGTATTTTTGCTTAGATTTATAGTACTAGTATTATCACATAAAATTGACACATAGTCAAATTTTAGGTTATAATCAGCAAGGGTTTGTTTCATCCACAGTATTTGAGCACAACATCGTGCAGCTGCAACATATTCAGCTTCGGTGGTTGAAATAGATACCGAGTTCTGTTTCTTGGAAAACCAAGAAACCAAGCATCCTCTTAGGAATTGGCAGGTACCACTGGTACTTTTTCTATCGACATAATGACCTGCATAGTTAGAGTCTGAAAAACATACTAGATTAAATGGTTGATCCTTAGGATACCATAGACCCAATTCAGTGGTTCCTTTAAGATATCAAAAAAATTCTTTTCACTGCGTTCAGGTGAGATTCTTTAGGATCAGCTTGAAACTTGGCACATTTACAAACACTAAACATGATGTCAGGTCTACTAGCAGTTATATATAATAGACTTCCGATCATTCCTCTATATTTCTTTGAGTCAACAGATTTTCCATTTTCGTCAGTAATTAATTTATCCGTTGTTGACATAGGAGTGTTAAGAGGTTTTGTTGATTCTAATCCAAATTTCTTGATCATTTCTTTACAGTATTTAGACTGAGATATATGAACACCTTTTTCTCCTTGTTTGATTTGCAGTCCGAGGAAGAAGCTTAATTCTCCCATCATACTCATTTCAAATTCTTTACTTATACTTTCAGAAAAATCATTGCATATAGTAATGTCAGTAGAACCAAAAATAATATCATCAACATATATTTGAATTACCAAAATATCATCATTTTTATTTTTAGTAAATAAGGTAATATCAACAGTTCCTCGTTTAAAGCCATTTTTCAACAAAAATTTACTCAACCTTTCATACCAAGCTCTGGGTGCCTGTTTTAAACTATATAGAGCTTTATGTAATTTATAAACATATCTAGGATGACTAAAATCTTCAAATCCAGAAGGTTGTTTAACATAAACTTCTTCTTCTATAACACCATTTAAGAATGCAGATTTCACATCCATTTGAAACAGTTTAAAGTTCTTATGGCATGCAAATGTTAATAACATACGAATAGATTCAATTCTAGCAACAGGAGCATATGTTTCATCATAGTCAATTCCTTCCATTTGATTATATCTGTGTGCAACTAATCGTGCTTTATTACGAATAACAGTTCCATTTTCATCAAGTTTATTATGAAATACCCATCGAGTTCCAATGATTGAAATATTCTCGGGTTGTGGGACTAATTCCCATACTTTGTTTCTAGTGAATTGTTCAAGTTCGTCTTGCATAGCCATTATCCAGTCTTCATCTAGTAAGGCATCTTTTATCAATTTAGGTTCAATTTGAGACAAGAAAGACAAATGACCAGCTAGATTATGTGCTTGTTATCTAGTGATAACTCCTTTTTCAATATTACCAATAACATTTTCTATAGGATGATTTTTAATAACATGAGACTCTTTGGGCAAATCATTCAACTGAGGGTTTGGATTTTCAAGGGGATTCTCAATAATAAGTGGAGATGCATTATCTAGTTTTGGTTCTTCCATATTTCTGAGAATATCCTCAATGACAACATCATTATCAGTTAGCTCTTTATATTTTGGAGAAGGCTGAGTTTCATCAAAAGTTATATTCATTGATTCTTCCACAACTAGACTTTCTTTTGTTGAAAACTCTGTATGCTTTACTATTAAAAGAGTATCCAAGAAATATTCCTTCATCAGATTTAGGATCAAATTTCAATAAGTGTCCTTTGGTGTTTAGAATAAAACATTTGCTCCCGAAAATACGAAAATAGTTTATTTTTGGAGTTCTTTTATAGTAGAGCTCATAGGGAGTTTTGAGCAAAAATGGTCTTAATAAAACTCTGTTTAATATGTAACATGATGTTGCCACTGCTTCAGCCCAGAAATACTTTGGAAGAAGGTATTCATTTAACAATGTATTCGCCATTTCTTGCAAAGAACGATTTTTTCTTTCAACTACACCATTTGACTGAGGTGTATAAGGAGCAGAGAAGTTATGACTTATACCGTTCTCATCACAGAACATAATGAAATCAGAATTGTCAAATTCTCTTCCGTGATCAGATCGAATATAAACAATAGAACTCCCCTGTTGATTTTGAATCTTTTTACACAGAGTAGAAAAAGAATTAATAGCCTCATTTTTAAATTTTAGAAAATTAACCCATGTAAATCGTGAATAATCATCAACCAAAACTAGAATATATACAGCACCACCCATGCTGTGTTTAGGGATAGGTCCAACAAGGTCCATGTGTATCAATTCTAAGGGTCAAGATGTTGACACAATGAATTTAGGTTTATGGGATGCATGAATTTGTTTACCTAATTCGCAAGCTTCACAGATGTGGTCTTTAGAAAATTTTAATTTAGGAAGACCACGGACATGTTCTTTAGAAGAAATGTTATTTATGAGTTTCATATTAATGTGTCCTAGTCTGCGATGTCATAGCCAAGGATCCTCATTTGCAGATACAAGAAAGATGTTATCTAAGTGAGAGTATGCATCTAAGTCACAAGTATACACGTTTTGATATCTAGGACAATCTAAGATTAATTTACCAGTTTGATCAAAAATAGAGCAGTTATGTGTACTAAAGGATATTTTAAAATCACTATCACATAGTTGACTGATAGACAGAAGATTATACCTGAGTCCAGTAACTAACTGAACATTGGAAATGGTTATGTGTTTATTACTAACACATCCGACTCTAATTATTTTACCTTTATTGTTATCACCGAAAGTTACTTCACCACATTCTGTATCTTGCAAATTTCTTAATTTGGATTTGTCTCCAGTCATATGTCTAGAGCATCCACTATCAAGATACCATTTTCTTTTATTCATATCAGCTGCAAGACATACCTACAATATATGTACTAATTTCACAAGTTAGTACCCTTTAAATTGAAGGGTCCTTAGGGTGAGTTTTTAATTTTGTATAAGGAGCATTTGAAGTTTCCTTTACAAAACTCGGCATAGGATAATCAACTTTAGTTGAGAAAAGCATTCTATAAGTAACTGGATTGTAAGAAGTATGATAATGTTGTTTGTGAAATTATCTTCTTGTGATGGTTGGTGCAGTATATGTTCCTTTGGAAACCCAAATCATTTTTCCTTTATAATTTCCATTTCTAGCATTGCACATATAAAAAAAATGACCATTTCTGTTACAATAGGAACATTTTGTGAAGGGAGATATATGGCTTTCATTTTATTTAATTTTAACGTGATACAATCCTTTATATTTTGATTCACTTGTTTCACCTGTATATCATAAACCTTCTTTATTAAAGCTACATTTTTGTTGATTTAACATGACATCAAGATTTTCCTTTCCTTTTGTAAATTTATAAATTAATTATTTAAATCTTCACGTTCTTTGGTTAAGTTTTCAATTATGCAATTATTGTTTTCTATTTCTGACTTTAACCTTGAATTTTCATTTTTAATTTCTTCAATTATAGTTTGATCTTGTACTTGATTATCTTCATTGATTACAGCAAGTGTTGAATTTTCAATTTCAAGATTTTCAATTGAAATAATAAGTGAGAAATTTTCTATTTCAAGATTTTTATTAATTTTCTTAAGTTGTTCTAATTCTTCTTTATTTTCTAAGTTTATTTCATTTAAACTTTTGTTAGTGATAATCAAATTAGCATTTTTAATTTCAAGACTTGTATTTATTTTTCTTAATCTTTCTAATTCTTCTTTTAACAGTTCATTACTTCCATATAAATGACTATAAGCTTCTTGTAATTCATAGTGTTCTTCATTTATATTTTCCAGTGTGAATGAAGAAAATGAAGTGCTAGGCAGTTGGTGTTCAGAATTTACCTCAGATCTTGGTGATGAGTCATTATCTGTCATTAAGCAGAGATTTGAAATTTCTTCAATTTGCTCAGTAGTTTCTTCCTCGTCATTTAGATCCCATCCTTCTTCAGCTACAAGAACTTTGTTGTTGACTAGTTTTGGACAGTCCTTCTTGAAGTGAGTTTTGGACAGTCCTTCTTGAAGTGTCTAGGCTGCTTACATTCGAAACATGTGTTTGAATTTTCATTTGGATTGGTACTTTTGAAGTTGTTGTTATTTGCTTTAAAATTTCCTCCTTGCGTCTTTGGTTTGAAAAATTGTTTGCCTTTGAAATTGTTGAAGTTGTTGTTTATTTTCATGAAGCCTTTACCATATTTTCTTGCTTTGCTTTGAATTACTCTTCTGAGTTGACTGGACAGTAGAGCAACTTCATTGTTGTCTAGACTGAGAAGTTCTTCATTTAATTCTTCATCGTCACTTTCTTGATCCACCAAAAGAGCTTTGAAGGCGATTCCTTTCTTTTTGAGATCAGTATCTAATCCATCTTTTTCAACGAACATATCAACTTCGTGGGCACGAAGATTCTCGATGAGATTATCCATAGGATATGTAGTTAGATCTTGCATTTCTTTTATTGCAGTGACTTTCATTTTCCAGATGGATGGAAGGGCTTTGAGATTCTTCTATTTTTCTCATTTGTAGTGTATGCTTTTCCCAATTGCTCTAGCTCATCAATGATTCTGGAAAACCGAGTTTCCATATCAATGATATTTTCTCCTTCTTCAAGCTTGAAACTTTCATACTCTTGAATTAGAGCATCTTTTCTGGTTTCTTTGATGTGATTGGTACCATTATAGGTTACAATCATTTTTTTCCCAAATTTCTTTTGCATTTTTACAATTACTAACTCTTTTGTATTCTTTTTTGATCAAAGCACTAGTTAGCACTTGTTCTGCTCGAAATGCAATATTCATGATCTCTTCTTCTTCAGTGGTGAATTCATATATGTCTTTCTCGACAGTCTTTTCTCCTTCAATTTTGGTTGGAATTTGCACACCTCGTTCAATGGCACACCAGATTTTGAATCTGTTTTTCCAGGTGGCAAAGTTGGTACCATCAAATAGTAGAGGTCTAGACATAGACAGTCCTTCTCCGCAACCAGTAGCATTGTAGGCCATGGATCTACTCTTAAGTATGCCTGTATATACTCAACAAACAAGTTAAAGAGCACTGCTCTGATACCAATTGAAAGGTTAATAATAATCTAGAAAGGGGGTTGAATAGACTATTACCAGTTAAAGAATTATATTTAAGCCTTTTTGAATTTTTAGTTACTAATTAGCAATTTTTGCAATTAGCATGTAAGATAATAAAAATTCAATCACAATGTACATAGATTTATCTGGTTCACAACATACACCCCTTGGTATGTTGCTACGTCCAGTCTCAAGTCCCTACTTGGAACTTGAGATCCTATTACTATCAAAAATAAAAACTCCTTCAACAGGCGGAGAAACCTTTACAAAGTTTTGTAGACAAACTTCCAACTATTCAACTATTCTATCTTGGACAACAAGCTCCCCGATCCTTCCTCAAGTATAGTTGTACTACCTTTTGAGTTCAGTTCTATTCTATGATCTGGTCTTGAAACAACAGTCTCTTCCTCACCTCACAAGTATACTAGAGCCCAACTTCCTGCTGACCTCTCTAAGACTCTGGTCTTGGTCGAAGAATTACTTGTCTTTCTCACAGGTACATAAAATAAACAAACTCTAATTCTTTCTCTGTTTACAAATGAGTTTACAACAATGTGCTTCTCCAATAAGCTGATAAAAGTTAAGTACATATTAATGCTTCTCCAATAAGCAGATATAAATTTAAGAGCAAATATATCAGTATAAAAGTTTAAGGATTTTAATTTATATTCAACAATAAGCCTTTTTAAGGTAGATATAACTTTTGTTTAGATCCACTGATGCTTCTGATTAAGCAAATATAAGATTTTAAGGCACTTTATAAAGAATTATCAATTCTATAAAATAAAAAGTATTTTTCTATGGATAATATAGAATTGTTCCTTAGTTAGTCTTTATAAATTATCAATACTTGTAGAAAAGAACAAATTAATTTAAACAATATTTATCAAGTATAATCTCAGTTAAGCATAAACTGATATAGCAAATATTACTTGTTTAACTCAAATAGTATATAAGAATATTTTATCTATTATGTAAACTTTTATAGATAATGTCACTTAGTACTATAAGGAATCGTACGGTTCGAATTCCTCTTGGTAGAAGGGTATCTCCGTAGCCTTGCGGCATATAAGTATGACAAAATTTATAATTTTCACAATTGATAATTATATAAATATTTTCAATAGACCACTACGATTCTCAAATCCGGTTCGGATGACTACTCTTTTTGGAGCAGTATCTCAGTGTTGTTTTGAGCTATGAAGTGTCATATCTATTTTAGAATATTTATATAAATAATGTTAATAAAATGTTACTGAAGACTATAAAGAATCGTACGGTTCGAATTCCTCTCCGTAGAGGTGTATCTCCATAGCCTTGCGGCGCCCAAATATCCTTTTATTTGACAAATAAATGAAATATGGATATATAAAATTGTGTAGAACAATGTGTATTTGTATATCTATAGATATAATGCAAGTAAGAAATAATTCAACAGAAATTAAACTTATCTCAATACTTGGACCAATTTTTCTCTTCAAAAATAATTAGAACTTTTGTAAGAAGAGCTTAGAGAATGTAGGCAAGGAGAGTATGATTTTCTTTTCACTGAATTGGTAAAAACCAAATGAATGAAATACTCCCTATTTATAGAATTTCTGAAGTTGGGGCAAAATTGTGATTTTGAAAAATGATTTTTGAATGCACGGTTATGATCAATTATTTTTTAATTGAATGGTCCAGATTAGCTAAGTTTTTACGCGGTAAAAGACTCAATTTCACCTAGTCGCCAAATCATCAACTTATCATTTATTACAAAGTTTTGACCGCATGTTTCTAATATAGCCAGCAAGCCTTTACGCGTTTTAGTCCCACAAAGATTGTCTATTGCACACACACGGTTTCAAAAGGTGGCAACACATGCATGCATTAAACTTTTATCTTATATATATATATATATATATATATATATATATATATATATATATATATATATATATATAGCATACTATAGTAATATATAGTTATATAAATATCCGGTTACATATACATATAATAAGTATTTTATATGTTTTAGTATATATGAAGTATACATGCATAAAAACATTTTGCCCAACTTTAATTTTTAGAAAAAGGAATAGGGTATCCTTGCCTTGGATAATATATGAATTAATTTATTTAACACTTGACATATAATTTTATCAAGGTCAATAAAAATTAATTCAAGTAAAAGCAGAAAATAATAAACTAAATAAATATTTCTATAATTATTTAAAGCATAATTGTTATCATCAAAATCTAAAATAAAAATATACCTATCAATAAAGAATGAATACGAATGGTTATTCACCATGCATGCAATAATCCGCGTAGACAGGTTACTCTCGCAGATTAATAAAGAATGAATACAGAGGGTTATTCGTCATTCATGCGGTAATCCGCGTAGACAGGTTACTCCCGCTGATTAATAAAGAATGAGTAAGAAAAATAATAGCCCTTACCATACGAAAAATAACATCCCTTACCTTAGTAGGAGGTTAAATACTATAATAGTATTGTAGTAAAATACTCTTCTTCTTTCTCTCTCATTATCTCTCTATAGTTTCTCTCTCTAGAGTTTCAGTAAATTCGTAAGAAATAATGAACGAATGAGCTTCTATTTATAGGAGAATAGACTAAATAGTAACTAATTCACGAACGGTCCATATTGATTTACTATTAAAACGGACGGTCCATATTGATTTACTATTAAAACTTTCAACTGACGGTCCATATTGATTTACTATTATAACTTCAACCAGCGGTCCATATTGATTTTCTATTATAACTTCAACCAGCGATCCATATTGATTTACTATTATAATTTCAACCAGCGGTCCATATTAATTTTTTTTATTATAACTTCAACCGATGGTCTGAAAAATTAGAACATCTCCCCATGGAATAATATGTCAAAATTACAACAAATGCCTCATGATAAATCCCTTTATTTATATCCAAAATTAAATAAATATTTATCACAAATTACTTATCTTCAATCAACACATTTTTAATCTTTCAATAATTATTCATCATTTAATATTATAACTCACAATATTGACAACCAGATCGTTCCCAGGAAAGAGGGGGCTTTTCGATAAGAATTTTTTCTTATTGGCGCGCAATTAAATAACCAAACCCCTTTTCTCGACAGAACTTTTTAGACATTATCCATAATGTAAATAATAATATGAATAATTGTGTCATTTCAATTAATTTAATAATATAAAATATTGTGCAGATGATACTGTGACAATAATTAAATCAATAATATAAGATACTATACAGCAACTACTGTGACAATTATTGAATGAGACTAAGTGACTTCTTACGTAAGCATCAATAATTAGAGATATTGTGCAATACCGTGTGCTACTGTGCAACAACGCGTATTACTATACTTTTATCACCGGGTATTTCAACAGTTTAACGATAAAAGTTTTGCCGTTATTTTTAATAAAAGGCTATTTCTGTCGCTTTCTATATCCAGCAGTTATTCCGTTACGTGATCCATCAATGATTGCGCCGTCATACGAATATTTCCCGAAAAAAAAGAATATTCTCCGACTAAACAAATATTTTATGACCACTTGCTTACTTTGCAAAATTTTTACATATCACCCTTAACTTTAACCTTTTATCAATTTAACCATTTACTAAATAGAATAATAATTATAAAAAAATTGAATACTTTTATTTCATAAAATTCGGGGTCTTACAAATAATCTGTTTACGCGGATTACCGCATGACGGGTGAAAATTTATTTGCAGTTTCGTATATTCTTTCATACTCTTTTGAGATATCATTTCTTTTGCACTCGTAAAGGGATATCGTTTTATTTCATATTTTTCTCCATTTATGGTACAAAATTATTGTTTGTTTTCATAACCTTATTGTTAAATGGTGAAAATCCCTGAAATTAGTATAATATCCTTAATGATTTGCGCTTCATCTAATATCATTTCATTGGAATATTGGTCTGAATTTTTTTATTAAATTTTAATCTATTCATCTGGGGTACTATTCATGTCAGGGTACTATTCACAACGAAATTGATTTCTTTTATGTCCAAATTATTTTTGATATATGAATATCATCCTTGAATTTTACTCCACAATTAGTTATCATGTTGACAATTTGGACATTCTTCAACTCTGGATAAATTAAATTATAATTATTTAATATTTATCTTTGATCTCATTTGATTCATTCTTTATATCATTGTCATCATCCTCATACTTATATTGTGGTGAAAGTCATCTTTGGTTTGTAGTACAAAGATGGACTGATTGGTATGATTATGACCAGAAATTGTGTATTGGTATAATTATAACCTTTAATGTTACAGATAAAGGTTTGTGGTGAAAGTCATTTTTGGTCCGTAGTGCAAAGATGGACAGGTGTTTGGCATGATCATGACCACTGGTGATACAAACGAATATCTTTGGTTTGTAGTGCATAGATAATTCGTTGGTTTGAAACAATTATTGATTGGTGTTACATGGATAATAATATTGATGATAGACTTTTAAATCATAGAAGATAATAGACATCATGCTCTACTTTACACTTCTAATGGATTGCTATTTTCGCTGCAGTTGCCAATCTAAAACTTGTTGTCCATTGTATTTTATTTGATTTATCATTGCTGAAGGCTAAAGATAATTTATTCTTCATTATCTTAGTCATAATATTCTTTACTTGGCTAGTTCAGCTCACCCTTTTCCTTTTTGTTTCATTGTTCTTCTCAGGAAATAAAAATATAGGTGGGACTAGTCAGGGAGTGGAGTAATGGTCCAAGATAGTTACTATAAAAGTCTTCACTATGTTGTGAAATAGTGTAATAATAATTGTAATGATGACTTAATTTGAGTATGAATATTATCGTATTATATACGGTGCAATATTTGTATTCAAACTCACAACTTATATGTTGTCGTATTTTGTACGACAGTTGTATTAATGAAGTTTGTATTTGAATTATGTACCATGTATTTAGCGACTCAGAATGGGTTATGTGGACTTATTTTGGGAGCGTCACAAAGTACCACTAAATTCATAATTTACTGAATTAAGTACCTAATTCGTATAAAATTTGTATATATACTTATTTTGAAGTATTAAATCTGTATAAATCCTTATAAATAATTATTATATGTTAAATTATTAAAATTAAATATTAATACAAAGATTATCAAATATAATTTTTTTTTATTTTAAAATTTTTAAAAAAATTTAATTACAAAAAAATCAATAAACTTTTAAACATACAAATTATATTTTTAACACGAATAACATTAAACTTTTAAATAATTAACAAAAGTTCCCAAAATTTAATTAATTACATAATACCTTTTTTATATTGGAAGAGCATACAAAAGGAGGAGGAATAAATTGAAAAAGACAAAAAGAAAAAATGACCTATTTGCTCTCTCTTCTCTCGCTCTTCCCTAATCCTTCAAATTATTTTGTTCCTTCAAATTTGAAAATTGCAGCGCCTTGGATTCTGCTCAGTAGCTGTGATCGACTTAAGCAGAAAATAAAATAAAATTTTATGTTTATTAAAAGGCTTTTTTGACAGAAAAAAAAATTGATTATCGCCATTGAAGGAGGAGGAGAGAGAAGATAGTGTGCAAAAAGTGAGTTGCAAAGAGAGAAGGTACATAAGACGACATAGGTAATGTATTTTGAATTTGAAAAGTGAGTTATTTTTATTTAGTTAAAAGATTCTTTAAACAAATAGTAGTTAATTAGTTTATCCAACAACACTTTCTTTTCATCTATTTTTCGTTTTATTCTTCAAACAAACATTAGTTAATACATATATTGTATTTATAAAAAAATTTAATTTTAAAATTGTACCTATAATTTAACAAATTGTATGTATAAATTTTACAACTTAAATCTTGCAAATTATAAATTATATCATAAATTATAAATTTTACGTCGTAAATTTTACAAATTATATCACAACTTAAATCTTACAAATTATATTTATAATTTTATTTATAAATATTTAAAATTTTAAATTATATTTATAATTTTGTACCGTATTTCTATGATATTAGTTACTTTTTTTTAAAGGGCAACAAATTATTATATTTATAATTTTTTTATAATGTTACTTTTTTTTCTTTGGGGGTTGAATCATGAATATGGCAGTACTTGGTGTAACAGAACAGTAAATAGCCCTTTTAAAAATTAAGTCAAACCGTATATTTATACAATCAACTAGTTTTAAATACACAAAATCTGATCGGATTCTTGGGCGGGTTGAATATTTCGACCAATTTTGGAAGGATTCAAAAATTGGGGGCTAAATTGTATCAAATTAGGCACTTACACTCTGTTTCTGAGTTTTGAATAGAAAGAAAATAATAGAAAACTTAAATTAGAACAGAAAAGAAAAGAATAGAAAACTTGAAGTTTTTATTTGTGTTGTTTCTGAGTTTTTAATAGAAAAGAATAGAAATTTTAAAATGGAGGACATGAGTTGTAATTTAAAATTTATTATATTAAAAGTTGAGGATAATATGGAAATTATAAAAATATTACTTATTTCAATTTTTTTTCCGTCCAAATCAGGCTAGTTTTGGACGAAAAACTTTGACAGAAAAAGTGGCCAAGTTTCTATCCATTTCTTTTCTTTTCCGTTTATTAAAAAACTAATAAACATAAGAATTGGAAAGAAAACTTAAATATTCCGTCCATTTCTTTTCTTTTCTGTCCATTTTAAAACTCTGAAACAGAGCGTTATTGTAGTAAATTGTAAGCCCAAATTCTTTGAGAACCGAATTATGAATTTGATGTTACTTCATATAAAAAAAGTGTAATTAACCCGATGAAGTAATTGTAATTATGTTGCACATAAAATAATTAATATGATTTTATCTTCTATTTTCTCTTATCTTTGTATTTGTTTACCTGTTTTAATGTATGCTTAGACTTGACAAAATCGCGTCCACTTTTGGATTATTTCAAATAATAATAATAATAATAATAATAAATGGAAAAAATGGTTCACTTAACAAATAGAGCCTTAACGTAAGTATTTTTTTTATAAATTTTTGCCTCTTATTTTTTTTTTCAGACCACCGATGGCTATAGTCCTTTGTTTTTTCAATTTATTGAATGCTAACATAGATCCTAATGGTAGCAACCCTTTTGTTGTTTGATTCAATAGTGGCTAACATAGATTGCCGATTTGAAATGATTTTCTTTTTTGATAAAATGGAACATAATTTCGGTTATTAATCGAAATAATTATTCGGTAATTCGGTTATCTCTAAATTCGATAATTCAGTTATCTCTAAATTCAGTTAGTAGTTCAGATAGTAAAATAAGAAATATTTCGGTATTCAATTATAACCGAATAAACTATTCGGTTTCGGTTATAACCAAATTGCTCACCTCTACATGGGAGGCTCCCGCACCGCACTGCTCTAATATATTATATTTTTTATAAATAAAAAAAATTGTGATATGTAAACATTTTGAATCACAATTTCTCATTTTTTGTGTTGGTATTGTCATGTTTGTAATGCGTTCTTGCCAATGGTATAGGTTCATTTAGTATTGTTTATAGTTTGAAATATGCAGTTAACTCAATATAATTGTTGATAAAATTGTTAATATAAAAGTATTCACTATATTGTGAAATAGTTGTAATAATAATTGTAATGAAGACTTAATTTGAGTATGAATATTATATCGTATTATGTACGGTGCAATATTTGTATTCAAACTCACATCTTTTATGTTGTCGTATATTTGTACGACAGTTGTATTGATGAAGTTTGTATTTGGATTATGTACCATGTATTTGGCGATTAGAATGGGTTGTGTGGACTTATTTTGGGAGCGTCACAAAGTACCACTAAATCACAATTTACTAAATTAAGTACCTAATTCGTAATAAAATTTGTATATATACTTATTTTGAAGTATTAAATCTGTATAAATCCTTATAAATATTTATTATATGTTAAATTATTAAATTAAATATTAATACAATGATTAATCATATAAATTTTTTTTATTTTAAAATTTTTAAAAAGTTAATTACAAAAAAAATCTACAAACTTTTAAACATTACAAATTATATTTATAACACGATATAAAATTAACTTTTAAATAATTGACAAAGGTTCCCAAAAATTAATTAATTACATAATACCTTTTTTATATTGGGAATAGCATACAATAAGGAGGAGGAACAAATTGAAAAAGAAAAAAGAAAAAAAGAAAAAATGACCCATTGCTCTCTCTCTCATTCTCTTCGCTCTTCCCTAATCCTTCAAATTATTTTGTTCCTTCAAATTTGAAAATTTCAGCGCCTTGGATTATGCTCAGTAGTTGTAATCGACTTAAGCAAAAAATAAAATAAA